>CABHPQ010172193.1:0-32922 GCA_902168405.1 Peromyscus aztecus | reverse complement strand
TAATTAGTGTATTCCCTTTTATTTTATGTATTTATTATTGGGCTTGGAAATTTTTTTGTTTTTTAAGGTTACATACAAAATGTGAAGTTTTATTGTGGTGTGTTGTCTTTCCACTCATTCCTCTTCCTCACTACCTCCCCATTTATCTTTCCTTTCGCTGGTTTCCTTTCTTCTCGTTCTCGTTTTCTCATTTCATCTATTCCAGTACCTATTTTCTGCTTCCTTGAGATCTCTTCTTTCCATCTCTTGATTCCCTTTCTAGTTTGATGACACCACACTCACACACACACTCAAATTTATGTTCCATATAGGGGAGAAAACATGCTATTTGTCTAAGACTAATTTATGTCACTTAATGTAATGATTTTCAGTTGCATCCATTTTCCTTCAAATGTCATTTCATTTTTCTTACTGACTGGCTCCATAACATTCCACTGTGTACATGTACTCTATTTCTTCAGTTGTCTTGTTGATGGACATCAGTGCTTGTTCCCGTCTTAACTCATGAGAATAGTGGGGCTGTAACATGGATCAGGAACTGCTTCTTTGCATGTTGACTAGGAGTTCTTTGGGTGTGTTCTTGAGGGTGGTATTAATGGGGTATGGAGTTGTGGTAGCTCTGATCTTTTCAAGAATTTTTTTTTTGGGGGGGGGTGGGTGGTTTTATTTTTGATGATTCTCCATATAGAGGTCCATAGTGGCTGTACATTCATAGCATCAATAAATAAGAGTTTTGCTTTTTCTAAACCTTGGCTAGTGTTTGTTGTCCTTTGTTTCCTGAATGACATTTTCTTGATTGCCAAAGATGGCAAACACTTTTTCTCAAGCATTTGTTGGTCACTTGGGTTTTTTTTTTTTTGAGAACTGTCTATTTAGGTCAGTAGCCCCTTAGATAATTGAATGATTTGGTTGTTTTGGTGTTTAAACTTTGTAGTTCTTCATGTATCCTGGATATAACCCACCATGTAGTTGGCATGGATCCCCTCCCCCCATTCTGGAGGTGTTCTTTTCATTTCAGGGATTGTTTCCTCTGCTGTGCAGACACTTCCTGTTTTCGTGTGATCCTGTTTATCACATTTTGGGATTTTATCAGGTGCTTTGGAGGTCCTTTCAGAACAGTCCTTGTCTTGAACAAGCCTATGTCTTGAAGGGTTTTGCCTCTGTTTTCTTCTAGCACAGTGATTCTCAGCCTGTGGGTTGTGACTCCCTTGGCATTGTCAAATGACCCTTTCACAGGGGTCACATATCAGATATCCTGCATATCAGATATTTACATTACAGTTTATAATAACAGTAGCAAAATTACAGTTGTGAAGTAGCTACAAAAATAATGTTATGGTTGGGGTCACCACAGCATGAAGAACTGTATTAAAGGGCTGCAGCATTAGGAAGGCTGAGAACCTCTGCTCTAGCACTTTGAAATCTCACATTAAGATCTGCTTTGATTCTTTGATCCATTTGAGATGATTTGTGCAGGATAAAAGATGGATCTAATTTCCTTTATATTTGGAAGTCTATTTTTTTTCAGTTTCACTTGTTAAAAAGGGTATCTTTTCTACACAGCAGGGCCCCAATCTCAAAACAAATAAAAATAAAAAAAGAAAGAATGATATTTTAGGGGGGGGGGGTGGATTTCTGAGCTTTAAGGGGCTGTTGTTTAGGGCTTGCTTTGAAACACCTTTAAGGGACTTGAATTAATATGTGGGTTATTGCTTTGATATAGATTTGTAGAGTGTTGTCTGAATTATCCCATCATTTAGAATATTTTATTTTAGGAATGAATTCATTCAGCTTTCACTTTTCTCTCCTGTTCCCTTTGCTATTAACATATTTTATTGATGTACTTTATGTTAAATAAGCCATGTCAGTTTTTACTGAAGGCTGTCAAAGTCATAACACACCAGAAAGACTGACCAGTTAGAGATTTCATTTGAGAACCCACTTCACAGTTTGTATGATTGATAGTAAGAGTACATTTGGTAGAGAATCTCAATATTTCTTGATCTCTAAAAACTTTATGATCTATGATGGTCTTTTCAAAAAATCAAATATTAGGTTTTTTTTGTTTGTTTGTTTGTTTTTCTAAGACAGGATTACCCAGGTTGGTCTTGAACTTGCTATGTAACTGAGGATGACCTGAAACTTAGATATTCCTGCCTTCACCTCCCAAGTGCTAAGATTACAGGTATGTACTACTGTGCATGGTTTATGTGGTTCTGGGAGTGGAACCCAGGGCTTCATGCATGCTAGGCAAGCACGCTACTGACAGAGCTGTATCCCTAGTCCAGTATATGTTCTTTAACTATTTATTCATCCTGTTAATTTATAAATCACTGAGCCAGGACTAGGGGAGAGACTTAATGCATGCCAGACCACATTAGACCCGCAGCACGCCTCCCAAATCAGAACATAAGACAACCCCATTACCTACCATCCTTCCCTCCTTCTCCAGTCTTCATTGGCCTTGAACTGGTGCCCTCCCAGTTCAGCCCCCAGTGCTGGGATTATAGACATGGTCACCAAACTTGGCTTTTTTAAATTAAAACTTTTTTCTACGTCAAAGATACTTCAAACTGTTTTCTTTCCCATTTTCCTCCCTCTTGCTTTCTCCCCATGCCCAGCCAGTACTCTTACCCCTAGCTATATACTAGCCCAGTAGCTGGTATCTTACACTAGTGGTTTAGTTTTTCCTCTTGTGTTTTGAGGAATGAAAATAATTGTGGCTGGGCGGTGGTAGTGCACGCCTTTAATCCCAGCACTCGGGAGGCAGAGGCAGGCGGATCTCTGTGAGTTCGAAGCCAGCCTGGTCTACAAAGTGAGTTCCAGGAAAGGCGCAAAACTACACAGAGAAACCCTGTCTCGGAAAAAAAAAAAAGAAAAAGAAAAGAATTGTGGTATGCTGGAATTTGGTGGAACAGGAATATTTTGATTCCATTACTGTATTTTCAAATTATTTTTGTACTAAAAGGGTTTGAAAGTCAACAACAAAACTAAGGGAATGAGACAAGAGACAGTTAGCTATTATCATCATTTTATTAATATAAGGTACTTATGCAGAATACTGGTTTAATACAGCTGCTTAAGTACTATAGAAGCTGTTATTCTGAATTCTTAGATGTTGATTAGTTTGTTTTCTGCTACAATAATGAAAAACCTGAGTTGGGTACTTAACTATCACAAGGAATGTATTTAGCCCACAGCTCTGGATGTTCAGAGATGTGGGACCAGCATGTGCTCTGCTCTGCTAGTTGCCTCTGTCATGTCAAATGGAGCTGCCTTCTTGACAGGGTACTGAGGGAGGTCAGTGAGATAGTTATCACTTGTTAGAAAGTAGGAGCTAAAAGTAATCGGAAAATTGTATATAGAAATCCAGATCACAGACACTTAAGTGTAACTTTCTTTTAGAAGAATATACTGAGTAGAAACATTTAGTATCTGATAATGTATTAAGTGGGGTTTTTTTTTTTAAGTTTATGTAGTATGTGATATAATGAATATCTGGGTTATACTAATTGTATTTCATAGGAGTACAATTGTCAAATGCTTATTTAAGAAATGTGAAATACTGATTTAAGGATACATTTATTTAATGAACATAATAAAATACATTTATTTTTTGATAACTAGGAAGAGGAGTTTAAGGAATTTACATAGTAAGCACTACTAGAATAAAGAGGTGGAAGTGTTATTTACAATGTATAATAACTTTTTCTAGAGTTTATTCATTGTAGCAATGTATATCAATATGTAACGGATTGCTACAAATAAGGTGATCATGTGTCAAGAAACCTTTAAAAAATTACAGTATTTCTTTAAAAAGAGAGACTAGTTCTGGAATTAAAACTCATAAAGATTTAAAAGTTTTGTTTAAAAAGAAATAAAGTACTATCAATTCACAAACAACATTTTGAACATTTTCTTTTTCCCCCTTATTGTAGATGAAGAGTCTGTTCTCATTCCTTATAATAATCAGTCTGTTTGGGCATTTGTTTTGATTTATTTTAATCTTGAACTCTTGGAGTTTTGTTATAGTTTGAGTATGTGTGTCCTCTTCAGTTTTCATGTTGAATCTTTAATTCCTAGAGTAGTAGTAGTGTTAGCAGGTGGAGCTTTGAGGGTGGTTAGGCCATGTGTGCTCTACCCTCTGGGACGGAATTAGTCACTTCTTCAAGGGCTGGAGAGGTGACCAGCCTGGCCATTTTGCCATCTGTCCATGATGCCATGTGAGGCCACTACAGCAAGGCACCATCTTGGAAGCAGGAACTGGTCCTTTACTGAATACAAATCTGACAGTTCGGCACTGTGAGAAATAAGTTTCAGTTATTTATGGAGAACACAATGCTAAATATTTTGCAGCACAAATGAAATAAGACGGACTTATTTTCTGTGCCCTGTGTAGTTATCTATTCGCTCGCTCTTTCTCTCCCCCCCTCCCCCTCTCTCTCATTTTTTGGTAAGGTTGGTAAATTGGGAGGAATTACCCTTTAGTTGACCATTGTTCTGGTTTGGTTAGAAGAGAAGGATTTAACAACAACAAAAGTATCCAAATCCTCCCTTTCCACCCTGCCACCCACAGTGCCGTTCTCTCTTGGTTCTTTGCTTGCCAGGTGTAAGGTGTACTGCTCTTGGTGGGTCCTCCTATAGTTTTGTGTAATGTTTGGTTATAAAATAAGTCTAAAATATCTCAATGGTCTTTTGTTTTCTCTAATAGACATAAGTTTCATTACTAAATGTGAATTCTTTTCTATACATACAGTGTTTCTCTTCAGGCGACATAACATGCGTTGGAATTAGTGATTAAAAAAACCTTAAGGGCTTTAGGTTTGATTTTGTCATTTAAGTTAGTAATTATAAGAAAAATGAAATTACAGCATTTTCAGGAAAAATGATGGAACTGGAAATTATGTGAGAAAAGCCAGATTCACCTTTTTAGAAAAGGTGAGGGGAGATATAAAACCAGAAGGAACTATTAGGGAAGAGGGAAGGATTAGTGGGAAGAAAAGGGGCAGAGTGGAGAGGAATGAATATCATCGTGATTATGGTATGAAATAGGTATATATGGGAAAATTCCACAGTGGCACTCATTGTTTCATGCAATTTATGCTGAGAAAAATAAAGAGGGAACCTCAATGCATGTATTACTAAGAGAAACAGTTTGAAAAGGATATAAACTATGATTCTAACCAGATAATATTCTAACAAAGGCAGAATATGGGGACAGTTAGAAAGATCAGTAGTAGTCAGGGATTTGGAATAGGAAGGAGTAAATAGGCAGAACACAGATGAATTGTAGGGCAGTGAACCTGTTTAGACACCACAGCTGTGAGTGGTTAATAGATGTCTTACATTTGTCAAAACCTATAGGGTGTACAACACCAAGAGTGTAATACTCTAGTAGAAACTGTATTTTGAGTGATAATACTGTATCACATAAGGTTCATTGATTTTTAACAAATAACGTACTCTGGTGTGGGGTGTGGATAGTAGGGGAAGTGCCTTGTGGGGATTTTTTGTATAGATTTTCTGTCCTATTTTATCTCTCCATATTCTGTTGTTGTTTGAATATCATAAGTTCCACATAAAACCTCAGTTTACCAGATAATCCTATTTTAAATTGATCACTTTTTCCTTAGGTTTGGGTTATACTTATGTCTGTGTAATGAAATTTATCATTTAACCCTTGCTAATTAATAGTTATATAAAACTTAGGTTAGTTACTTGCTTTTCTAGTTTTTGTGACAAAATACCTCACAACAAATAATTGAAGAAAGGGTTTATTGTGTCTTAGAATTCAAGGGGATAAATACCAACTTGGTGGGGGAAGTTAGGTGGCAAGAGCAGGATGCTGGCTGGGCACTTTGACCAGATTGTCTAGTCTGAGCAGGAAGCAGAGATCAGTGCATTCTGCTTGTTAGCCAGCTTTCTGCTTTTTATGTATCTGGGACATGCTTCATTCACATTTATTTAGGGTGATCTCCCATTTTAACCTAGTCATGTCTAGAGATTTGTTTCCAAGGTGATTCTAGATCCTGTCAATTAAGCAACTCTTTGTTTCTTGATCTAGTACTACGAAAAGATACTGGGTTTTTGAGTAGGTGAGATGGCTTAATTGAGTAAAGGCACTGCAGCACAACCTGTCAATCTGAATCCAGTCCCGAGAACCCATGTAAAAGGTGGACGGAGAAAACAGCTCTGCACAGTGGTCCTCTGACATCCGCACATGAACTGTGACATGACGCACCCCATTCCCCCAATAATAATAGATAAATAATTTTAATAAGAGCACTGGGTTGTCCACCGACTGATTTGGTTTGTTCTTTTTATGTGTAAAGTGATTTCTTTCAGTTCAGAAACTTTTAAGATTTGGTTATGGTTGGGAAATGGCAAACAAACATTCTCATGATTTATCCTATAGGAAACTCCTTCACAAGGAGAGATGAAGAAGAAATCTGTGTATAATCAGAATGTGGGTGATCAGGAGTGTGAAGATATGGAAGGTAACTTTGTTTTTTATAAAGCCTGTGTGTTGAAAGTCAAACAGTGTCACTAGACTTTAAAATTAAGATTTCTTAAGTTTTACTGTCTGTCATTTTTATAGTCTTAAGAATTGCGCACTTTTCCTTCTCATGTTTTCATTGATTAAGCATTTTTAGTTGAACTGCTGGTTTCTTCTTCTTCTTCCTCCTTTCCTCCTCCTTCTCCTCCTCCTCCTCCTCTTTCTACTGGTTTAGGAGTTTCTGGGTTAGGGTGTGTGTGTGTGTGTTCCTGTGTATGTACATGTGTACATGTACGTGTGTGTGGAGGCCAGAGGACAATCTTGGGTGTTTGGAGTGTTGTTCCTCAGGTACCATTTTCTCTATTTTCTTTTGGAGACAGGGTCTCTCATTGGCCTGGGACTTTTCAAGTTGGTTGCCCAGCAAACCCCAGCAATTGGCCTGACTCTGCCTCCTTAGCACTGGAATTATAAGCATATGTTACTGGCCAGCTTTTAAAATGTGTTTTCTGGGAATTGGCAAGCATGTTACTCACTGAGCTATCTGACCAGTCTTTATTTTTAAAGTTTTAATAGTTATATACTGTAAAGTTAATTTTTTTTGTTTGTTTGTTTACTTTAAGTGTATGGGTATTTTGCCTGTGTTGTATGTCTGTTATTATGTGTGTGCCTAATATAGTTTTTATTTGATAAGCTTGATCTGAAATCCTAAATGCTCAGTTCAGATATTCTTTATAGAATTTGTATTTCCTTTATCCTAGACTCATACTGGAACCATGTGAGCTCCATTTGATTGTCTTGGCTTAATACTGATCTGTCTTTCAGATTAGTGTGGTCCCCTGTCTGGGAAGGCTCCAAGTTGTATTGAATTGTACAGTTTCTGTTGCTTGCTTATGACCCAGTATACATGCTTTTGTGTAAGTTGATTACTGTTAGGAGTTTAAATTGGTACAGGTCTCACAGAGACAGATTTGGACATCTATTCCTGTATTATAAATGTACATGTTGACCCAGTAATTCCATTTTTTAAGAATTGATCTATAGATACACTTTTTGAAATGTAAGATAATTGCATTACGATATAAGCTCATTAGTAGAGTACTTGCCTAATGTGTGGAGTTCTGGGTTCCATAATCGACATTGTTTGTCATAGCCAGTGGTTGAAAACAAATGAAATGTCCATTAATAAATTATTTTGAAAAAGCACATTAGTATGTATAGTATTCTGGTGTTTATGTGAAGAGAGAAAAGAAATATGGAAGACTGTATATTAGGGTTTACCCTGGCTTGTTGGCTCACCCCTGTGATCCTAGTGCCTGGGAGCCTGAGAGAGGAATATCCTGAGTTTGGAGCCAGCCTACCTATTTAGAAACACTTTTTTAATTTTTTTTTTTTTTTTTTTTTTTTTTGAGGCAAGGTTTCTCTTTGTAGTCCTGGCTGTCCTGGAATGTGCTCTGTAGAGCCAGGCTGGCTTTGAACTCAGAAATCTGCATGCCTCTATCTCCAGAGTACTGGGATTAAAGGCGTGTGCTACCACCGCCTGACTGAGAAACCGTGCTTTTAACTGAGGGAGGGTGAGGATGGAATTGTTTTCTGTGCATTAAAAAAAATATTGGAGTAACAAAAGAAACTTAAGAGCTATTGTTGGATTTGGTGGAAGTGGTTGAGTGTATGAGTAGGTTTGTCACTATAGTAATTTTTAGTTACAACATTTGAACCAGGTAAATAATACTTTAAGATTAAATTATGGTTCATTTATGTCCCCATTCCCCCACTGAAATATGAAAGTTGATTGAGAATGTTGCTAAGTGGTAGGGCATGTGCTTAGCAGCATATACAAGGTCTGAGTTAAATTTCCTAGAATCTTCCTATTCCTTTCATAAACTAACACACACTCTCTCTCTCTCTCTACACAAAAGTAAACGGTGTTATTGAACTTAAAGAGTATGTTTGTCATTTATCTAAGATCTAATTGCAAAGTAGGAGGTGAGGCTCTTCGAGGATACAGGGAGCCATATTGCTTATGAGCATAAGTCTTTGGTTTGTGGGCTTTTGAAAACATGACTGTTTCCTTTTTTTTACAGGTGAAGAAAACAGAAATAATGCTGGTACCTCTGGCCTATTGTACACTGAAGCAGACAGATGTCCAATATGTCTTAGTTGCCTCTTAGGAAAGGAAGTTGGTTTTCCAGAAAGTTGTAATCATGTCTTCTGTATGACCTGTATTCTTAAGTGGGCAGAGGTGAGTCTGAGAATAAGCATAGGGAAGAAATTACTGCATTTAATTTCCTATACAGTTTTAGTTCGCTTAAAGAGTTGCTACTGCCTTTCATAAATTATTTTGTATTAAGATATTTTCCCCACTACTTTAGGCAAATTTCCCTGTTTGTTCAAATTCTGTCTGCAAATTTCATTCTAATTGTTTTCACTCAGCCTTTTCATTCTTTTATAATGAAAGGGTTTTAATTTATACTTTTCATTCTTTTATAATGAAAGGGTTTTAATTTATACTTTGAAGAAAACCTTACAGAAAGAGCAGGCCAAACAGCTTTCTGACTCTTTTAGGGTATTACCTGCTGGCTACTAATAACATCCCTGTCTGCTTTTTTTTTTTCATGTTTTTCAGAGAATTTTTAGAGGTTTATTTGAGTTCTTTATGTTAACCGATGGAGTAACCGGAATAGGTGTTACGGTGTCTTTTCACTTTAAAGCTTATGGATCTTGCTTATTATGTTCTGTAATTTGGCCCAGATCTCACAGCTTGGGAGGATATTGTCAATTCAGAATTATATTTTATAGTTGTTATTTTTAATTTATTATAAATTAATTTCAGAGTCTGAGTTACAGATTTTACTTTAGATTCTTTTAAAAAATAATTAAGAAACAAGATATTTTGGACTTTGAATATATTAAATCAGTTTGGGCCAAATAAATTGAAGTATATGTTAATCTTAAGCCCTGTTATAAATTGTAAATTTATAACAATTTATAAATTTAAATTCACTGTTTTTATATCATGCTTTCTGATTTATATTTTGTGAGTGTATAAAAATTAGTAAATTAGTAAAAATTAGGTGTATCTCAATTGTTTTTTCTTGTACTTGGATGTTCCTTAATCTCATTGAAAAACTGACTTCATATATGAGAATGCTGTCTTTCTGCTTACCTCTGCAAGAGGTTCATTATACTAGTTGAATTAATGAATATATGAAGAAACTTTTAATTTAGATTAAAAACCTAACTAGTCTTTGACAAGAAGAGACTAAGGATAGGTGAAAATATATTTTTGAGAAAAATAATAGAGTTTTGGGAGAATATTGTTGTTAAATGTCCATATGTAACTGCAGTACTGATTTGATTACTGAAATAATGCCTTTTCTCTACCACTCAACTACAGATGTAAACTTT
This sequence comes from Peromyscus aztecus, assembly GCA_902168405.1. Taxonomy (NCBI): domain Eukaryota; kingdom Metazoa; phylum Chordata; class Mammalia; order Rodentia; family Cricetidae; genus Peromyscus; species Peromyscus aztecus. The sequence continues at coordinate 23,021 of CABHPQ010172193.1, read as the reverse complement.
ATTGGATTTAGTGCATCTGTGATGTATATGAATCTGACTGGGTGGGAGTTGAGAAACCCTGTTACTGCATGAGTTGAGTTGAAGGTTTCAGTCTTTTTCCTGATTGTGTTCAGTGGCTACATAATTATGAACTTCAAAAATAATGTGTGTTTTTCTTTAAGACAATTAGAATGTGTACATGATTCTCCTACCTTCCTTTCCCACCTCAAGTGCATCTTTCAACATAAGCTTTATCATGGTGTACATGTTACAGGTTTCTCTGGGGTACGTATTGAGAAGTTGTAATGGCTAGGTTGTAGACTGCACGTATTTAATGGCACTAAACAGTGTTAAACTTGACTATATTTTAATTCATATATTTTAAACTTGAAAATACTTGGCAATATATGTAAAAGTCAATGCCTTTTTTTTAACATATAATATATTCCTTGCTTTTTGTTACTTTGTAAAAAATTTAATGTGTGCGCCTGTGCGCCTGTGTGCGTGTGTGCGTGTGTGCGTGTGTGTGTGTGTGTGTGTGTCTACAAAGGCCAGAAGAGGATATCTGAGCCCTTGGAGTTAAAGCTAATTGTGAACTTGCCAGCATGGGTGCTGGAAGAGTCTTCTGCAAGAGAGCAATACATGCTCCTAATTACTTAGCCATCTCTCCAGCCCTAATATTCTTTTGAAAATAAACAGTGAAATATTGAAGTGAAATTGCTTTTTCAAAAGCAAGTTATGTGTACTATTGTACTGCTGTCTTAAGTTGTGATTACAGGGTAGTGTGGAGTTGTGGTACTGTTTAACAAAGTAAGTAACCTTGGAAGGAGAGGAGAGAGAACATTCTGAACTATTTCATTGTCCCTAGTGGAGATAACAGCCATCAGGAAGCCAGTAAATTGACCGCTAACAGTAGGACAATCATATTAAAATATTGTTCATTATAAATCACGAATAATGCATGTTTACAGACTTATTTAGGCTTCTAAATTTTCATTCAGTCTTCTATTGTGATGACAATTGGATGGTTTTAAAGCATGTAAATGCTTTGGCAAACAATAAGGTTTCAATTTTGTCTTTTTTTCCATTGTCATCATTAAAGGCCTTTCCTCTCATTTTTTAAAACCTCCTGTTTAAAGAGGTATGTAGTTTGTTTCAGATTGAGTGCTAGAAATAAATGCTATGTTTAGAGACCCTTTTCCGGTTACATTTTACATTCTTTCATTTAATTCACTTTTTTAAGTACAAAGTCTGGGCTCTAGACTCTGGCAGTAATTGCAGACATCTCAAGAGTAGCCTAAAGTTAAAATAATTTTTAAGAATCTAAATTTTTACTAATGTCCATTTCTAAGAGAGGTATACATATCAAAGTAAAATTGTGCGACTTGGAAATCCATATTATAAGAAAAAGCATAGAATGCATTCTGGGTCATTTTTCTAGATTTTTGTGTTTCTCAGAGATTCAGCTATGCTGCAGTTTGTAGTCGAGGTTCACTGAAGTATGATTAAGAAAGAATGTCAAGCACACCCTCCCCTTTTCCACCTTATTTTAAGCATTGAAGAAATTCTTATCATAAGAAACTGGTATTTAGAAAAGTCTGAATGTATTTTAGTCTAGTATTTTTTATTTTGTACACACTCCTGAAATTTATTATATCCCTAAAGTACCTCAAATATTCCTCAAATGAAAATTAGTTTGAATTTCTCTGTGTTCTAAAGTCTTGTTTCTGTAATTAAACAAAGAAACTAACAAAATTGGAGTGTAATTGACTGTCTGTGATCTCTGCATATATCATGGAATTTACTTTGCTTCGGAAAAAAGCTTCAGCTTACTTCCGCTATACCAGTGTTGAGGGCCCCAGAACCTAGTGGCCTGCTGTAGGTACACTAGAACAGATCGAACCTCTTAGAACTATGTTTAGTTAAGAGACTTGTTAGATGGCAAGCCTCTTAGCTTAAAAGTGTAACCAGGATGCATAGAGTTCTGAAAAGCCAGTATGGTGTTGTATACGTGCAATCTCAGTACTTGTGAAGCTGATGCAGGAGGATTGTCACAAGTTAAGAGGGCAGGCGGCTTGGGATACATAGCAAGTACCAGGCCAGCTAGGGCTGTACAGCAAGACTCTGTCTTAAATAAGAGGAAGGGGGAGTAGAAGAAAGAGAAATGGAATATTTAACAGAAAGGTAACTGGCAGAAATGCCCTGTTGACAGTTTTAGTAAACCATCACTATTGGAGCTAAGAATCCCCAAATTTAGAAATTTGCTCAGGTTTACCCTTCCACCTAAAGATTGCTTTTTCTCACACACTCTGCATTTCCCATCAGCGATTATGAGCATTGGCCATTGTTTCAGAGGACCTGGTTCAATTCTCAGCACCCACATGGTGACTTACAGTAGTCTCTAACTCCAGTTACAGGGGATTTTACCCCATTTTCTGACTTCTGTGGGTTTTTACATTCACATGGTGCGCACACATACTCTTCAGGTGCATGTGCGCGCGCACACACACACACACACACACACACACACACACACACACGATGTATGATATTTTGTTTGTGTTCTGACAAATAAAGCTTGCCTGGAGATCAGAGAAGCAGAGCAGCAGCCACTAGATTTCTTACTTCTCCGAACTCTCAGACCCAATAGGGCATCCTGTCTCCACACCCTCAGAGGGATGGGCAGGCTCCTGTCGACATTTCTCCAGGCAAGCTTTGTTTGTCAGGACACAAACAGAATATCATACAACATCACGTGAATATATTTTTAATAGAGCTTTGAGCACACAGAAGTTTGATTTCAATTATCTGAGCTTGCACATGTAAAATACAAAGGGAGGCTAGAAACGTTCGAAGCGTCGATGGGAGTAGTGACGGCTGTCGCAATGGCCATCCTCTCCAGAGAAGAGACGTACTCGCCTGCATGTACTGAAGAAGAAGATCGGCTTTTACTCGGGGTTGGGTATTTAGAGAGTTAAGGCTTGAGAACTTAGAGGCAGTGCATATTTACAGGTTTAATACTTTATACTATATTTATTTTTGGTGCTGAGTACTGATCTGAGAACTCAATGTTGAGCATGCTAAGCTAAGCACATGTTCTACACTGAGCTAGATGTGCTGTATTACAAGGACATGTATTTATAATGTGTGTGACTAGTATAGTCTTGATAACTGCTGAGGTTCTTCTCTTTTTATGTTTTTTTTTTAAGGATTTTAAAAAATGTAATTAGTTTCCCTACATAGGTAAATGGTTGAACTTATTTAACTCAGTCCTCTATTCCCGTGGAATGCTGACAGCTTTCGTCTGAGAATGAAAGGTTAATGAAGTCAAACTGGACAGTTAGCAAAGGCAGTCTTGTGAGAATAGAAATGAAGATCCTCTCAAGGTGACACAGAGCTCTTAAAGGGCACTGTTGAGTACAGACAGTGCAAGTGTGTGTTCAGATGGATTACACAGCAAAGGTCAAGATCTGAGAGCAGTTGACACTTGTTACCTAAACAATAGGAGAATATATGTGAGAATCTTCATCTAATAGTCTTTCATCAGTCAAGTAAATTAATATGTAGATATATATTTCTATATAGGCTAGTTGTAAATGTCAGAATATTTAAAATGATCTGTACAGGCAATTTACTGAATTTTCTGTTTGTATACTAGGAAAAGAACCTTAATCATTAGATGTCAGACAACATTAGAGAAAGTATAATAATACCCTAGTGTTAACAGTGTATCTTGGTGAATGTGCAAACACTCCTTTTCAGCGGGTATACTGAATGCATTCTTAGTGTTAATTTTATCACTGACAGCCATTAATTTTATGAATGTGTTTCTGAAAGCTGGTGTAAAGAACCGGATGTGTGCTGGAGGTCCTGGCGCACACCTTTAATCCCAGCACTCAGAAGCAGAGAGGTAGGTGGATCTCTGAGTTCAAGGCCAGCCTGGTCTACAGAGCAAGTTCCAGGACAGCCAGGGCTCCATAGAGGAAATGCTGTCTCAAAAAACAAACAAACAAGCAAACCCAAAACAACCAACCAAATGCACATTGACAGAGGCTGTTGTGAATGAACGTTTAGATGTGATAGGGACCATGTAGCATGACTATAGGTGAGCACTTTAGCTGTGTTGGAACTGTCACTGAGGAAGGGGTGATGGTCAGCAGTTCTAAAATAAGCACTAATCTCTAATGGTATGCATCCCCAGGCCATCTCTGATTTTGAACTGTAATTTTGTACATAACATGCTTTATTTCTTAGTGGCAGACATAGTGTTGTAGATACCCGTGAATAGGAAAACCTATCTGTAAACATAGGTGTTGAGACTTAGTCTTTCAACACTTCCTTAACACTTGCTTCTCTCTCTCTAGGAGGGCTATCTATAGGCAGCCTATGTGATTGAGGATAGAGCAGCATCAGGAAGCAAGAAATATTAGAAACCAACAACCCTGAATTCCCAAATAAGGAAGGCTTCCTGTTCTTACATTTAAATATGGGTTTGTCTGAGCTGGGAATTTACAACGCTTCAGAATACTAGGGTATGTTATACTGAAATCATTAGGAAAGATAATTTTTTTCTATCAAAATTGCCTCCTTATATAACAGTACAGAGCATTTGCTGTAAGATATGTGCTCTGTTTTTAATATACATTACACTGTAAAACAGTGAGCAAGTTCTATTAACTTTGTAGTTGTATCATAAAGTTGATTGGTGTTCTTAGATACTTTGATTATGAGACTAAAATTACTTAAAGTCACATATTAAATAGGTAAATAATGGTATTTTTGTTGTATGATGAGGAATCAAAATGGTGAACCTATAAATTTTGCATATAAAAAGTTTAATAGTCTTTAAAGTTAAACATTTAAAACATTAATTTTTATCTATATTAGCTTTAAATAGGGGCTTTTAAAACTTTGAAGCTTAAAAATTCAGTTAGTATTTCTAGCCAAACAAACTACTTTGAAAACTATACTTTGATGACCAAAGTGTCTTGGGATTTTCTCACTATCTACTAAATGTAGGGATGAGAATCCCTTGGGAATGCCTTAAAGTAGCCAATCTAAGCCATTTAAAAACAAAACAAACCCTGGTGTAAATTTTTTCTATTAAAGCTGTGCAATTATCACATGATGTGTGATTTGATATTTGTACATATAATGAACTTTGATGTGTAAAGGGTACATTAAAAAAAGTAGTCATTAATTTTTTAAACGTTTTGATTTTTCCATTGACTTCTGTAATTATTTTATTAAATGGAGAATAAATACTAGATTTCTGTTTCCTTCCTCAAATGTTCTTCTATAGTATATATTTTTACGGATGACATGGGCAGCATTGTTTCCCAGCAAAAGCATTTTTATCTACTTTTCTGGGCTTATTTCTTTACTTAACTTTTCCTACCTGGAGGAGATAATGCAATTTTAAGATTCTAGTGTTAATTAAATCAGCTTTAGGAATGTTAAGTGTGTCTAGATTGTAACACATAGTTGTTGTTTCTCATTACTGCTGCTTTTCCCTGTTTTCCTTTGGTGTGTGTTTTTGTATAGCAGTGGAGATCCTTATTCAGATGAGTCCAGTCAGACCCAAAGCAGCTAGTCCTAGTGGGAAAAAAGAATGGAGATCCTGCCCCAGAACCTCCACATTTGGAACAGTTCAAAGCAGAGTGGGAAAGAATGGTGGCTAGCTGATGTGGAGAGGAAATTTAACAAGGAAAACAATGAGATGGTACAATTTCAGCCACTGACTGATTTGATACATAAATTTCTTTGGGTCATAAATTTATTGCAGGTAGACCAACAAAATAAATCATTTAAGAACTCGTTTCTCATTTTTATATGTATCACATTGCAGATTTTCCTTTTGTTAGTTACCCTAGATTTTTGTTAATGTAGTTAAACTGGATCTTATGTAGGAACTAGTGTATACTACACATTTCTCTAAGAATTGCAAACAATTACCATAGAAAGCTTAAAGTTCCTTTATTCCAATTTTCACAAGTTAGGTAGTTGAAGCACAATCTTATGTAACAGGGCCTGAGTTTGAACAAAAGAGAAAATCGGAAAGAAAGCAAAAACAAAGCTTCTATGCAGCTTAATTTTCAACTGAAAGAAGCATGTTTTATTTAAATGAAATAAATATTTTCAATTATTAACTGTTTTATCTTTAAAATGTAAATAAAAATACTTGGAAACTTTAGAAAAATGAAAAACACTGGACAGATTGTACTTTATATAGTTTCAATATAAATGTTAAGAATGTAACCTCTAAAAATTTCATAGGTAATGCTGACTTACAAGCGGTTCTGTTCTTAGGACATCCGTTCATTGAATTGAAACTGTATTTGAAATGCTTTGTTAGTAAGATGCAGAGTACTTTGTTGCTACTTTTAAAATACATTTTGGTAGCAAATTAATAAAATCCTAAATCCTGAGACTTTGAAGTGCCTTAAGCTCTCTTGTCAGAACTGGTTTGTTGTAGGAAGGCCACATTTTCTCTTCCCGGGTGGTGAAACATTGTCGTGTCAGAGCCTGCTTACTAGCAATAGAAAAGTCACATTTTATGACAGTAACTCAGTTTATATTTTAGCCGCTTTTTCAATCCTCCATGAGTTTTGTGGAAATGTGTTATTATATGATCAGGGGCCACACGTTCTTTGTTCTACTTGTACTCATGTACGTTTATCTAGACATAAACAAAAATCACATTTTTCTGTAAGGAATAGTATAAAGTGAATTACCTCAATTCCACAGCTCTCTTTGATCTTTTAGACAATTGCATTAAATTGCTAGGATTCTTTTTCACTTGTGTAACTATAGGTATTAGTAATGTCATCATTAGATTGTAGTTTTTCCTCCTGTCCTAGTACAAAACAGTCCATCTTAAATTACTTTCATAATATAAATACATTCTTCTATATACATTTAATAATAGAGAATTATAGTTGATACATACAAATTTTTGAAAGCACAGGAATATATATCAAAATTAGGTTGATTTTTAATTCTAAAATAATTGAAAGACAAATTTCCTTACAAAATAAAGAACACATAATTAAATTAGAAGACTTAGAAACCTAATTTGAAAATTAGGTAAAGAGTATGGATAGATTTTTTTTTATTTAAAGAAACATTTGAATATGCTCTTAAAAATAAGAAAATATGCTCAGCTTTATATGTCTTTAAAAAAAACACAAAAGTTTGTGACACACCATACTGTTAAGAAAAATTACTGTGAATCAATGTATGATCATTAATTTAGAAGAAAAAATTGCAATTTCTCATGAATTGTAACATTAAAAAGATTTGTGAATATTGGGTAACTGCAAAAGTACATAAGAACTTAATTTTCGAGGGATTATTTAGGTCCAAGGAGACCAGGGGAAGCTTCATTCTTCCATATTTTAGTCATGTTCTGATTGCTAATGTAACTATTTAGTCAAAATAATTTGGCAGAAATATTAAATTATAGGCTATTAATATAAATGGCTTCCTTAAGGCATTCTTTTTATAGCTGATTTAGAATTACACAAGCTTAGCATTATAGCCAGCTTTACAAGGCAGAGCAGTAGATTTGAAGTACAGCCTTGATTTTCCCAGTAGTTTTCGCTGGAGCAGCATGTCCTAATGGTGTCTTAGTGGGTGTTTGACTTCTCATGTCCACTTTACTCCAGTTAGTATCGTTCAGTAAACATTTGAATGAGTGAAGCAAACTTTAGCTGCTGCTTGTGGTTTTGTGGTATGGTACAGTTGGAGTATTTCCTCTACATTTTGAAATTGGAAAAGTATATTTCTGTGATAGTGGAAAATTATAACTATTTAGTGTAGTTTAATTGTGATTTCTTCTAAAGACCCATTTGTAAATATATAATTTCTTATCACTTCTCAGATACTGGCTTCTTGTCCAATTGACCGGAAACCTTTTCAGGCCGTGTTTGAACTCAGTGCATTTGAAGATTGTGCTAAGGTAAGCTTGAATTTTATTTTGAGTTTAGAAAATTCATAGTGTTAACTGGAGTTACTTTGCTTTGATAGATTTCTAGTTAATGTCTTTCTAAAAATGGTTAATGTGTTTATTTCTCTTTAGCATGGCAAGCTCACAGCTTTCAATGCTGGTTACTGAAATACTGGACCTTTCTTCCTTTGCCTTCTAGAGTGGGCATACCACAGTGGTCACCTTATATTGTACAGATGTGGTAGATTAGATGCTTTAAAAGAAGTTTTGTATTTAATTATAGAATACTTACATTTCCAAAATATCATCAGCATGATTGTTTCCTGTATTTTGAAACAGTTTTTAATAGGGCAGCACTTTGAATATGTTATTTCATCAAAAAATTTAATCGAGTATTGGATTCAAAGATAAGCTTCCATAAAACTTAAGCTCCAGATATCTAAAAACCATTATGAAAAACATAATTTGGAGACTAGCTAAATAAAATTAAACACAAATTAATATCTTTGTTCTTAAAAATACCACTGATGTTATTAGTATGAGTCATTATATTTAAAAATTTCTTTCGTTTTTTAGTTTTTTTAAATTAAAATATAATTAGGTCTTTATACCCTTTCCTCCCTTCAACTCCTCCCATGTACTCCTGCCTTGATAGCTCTCAAATTTTATGGCCTCTGGCCTCTTTTTCTTTAATTGTTGTTACATATATATGTTTGTGTATATGTATATCTATATATCCCTAAATATATAAAAACAATCTACTCAGTCTGTAAAGTGTTACTTGTATGTATATGATTTCAGGGCTGATCACTTGGTATTGGATAGCCAACTAGGGACTGTTTCCTGGGGAAGGCCATTTCTTCTGCTCTCAGCATCCCTTAGGTTGCTGTAGTTCTCTGTCTAGGGTTGAAGCCCACTGAGATCTCCCTCCTCCATGTTAGTATACCTGTTGGTGCCATTCTTCTTGAGGAGACTTCATGGGTATAGCCTCTCGGACATCTCTAGGACTCTGTCTCACAGCAGCCTGTTCCTCTGGCTCTTCTTTCAAATGAGTAATATTTTTATTGTTGATTTTTGGCTTGTAAAAAGAAGAAAATAAATAGAAACATTCCTGAGTTCATGAGGAAAAGAGGAAGATAGGACAGGACAGTGGTGAGTAAGTAAGATGTATGAGAAACATAATAAATATATGAAAATAAACGATAAATAGCTTAAGAAAAAACCACAATGTATGTGATACGTCTGAGGAGAAACTGCTCTCCATGACAGCTTGGTTACTGGAGTGGGGGAGGGCGTAGAAAAACAACTATTGGAGCATTGGTTTTCAGTGTAGGTATTTTTAACTTGTTTTGATATATTTTTATTCGTGAGTCTTGATATAAAGTACAAACAGTATTGCAATGCAAGAAAAACATGTTAAAGAGAGGATTTGTGCGCTGGGGAGATAGCTCAACCAGTCAGGTGCTTGCCATAGAAGCATAAGTACTTGAGTGTGGTATTGTGTTCCCCAAAACATTGTGCACCCTAATAAACTTATCTGGGGTCAGAGAACGGAACAGCCACTAGATACAGAGGCTAGAAAATGGTGGCACTCACACCTTTAATCCTAGCATTCCAGAGTTAGAAATCCCTCTGTTCAAGGATACAGCCAAGCATGGTGACTCACGCCTTTAATCCCAGGGAGTGATGGTAGAAAGCAGAAAGGTATATAAGGCGTGAGGACCAGGAACTAGAAGCATTTGGCTGATTAAGCATTTGGCTGGTTAAGCTTTTAGCTGGTTAAGGTTTCAGGCAATGGAGCAGCAGTTCAACTGAGATTCATTCTGGATGAGGACTCAGAGGCTTCCAGTCTGAGGAAACAGGATCAGCTGAGGAACTGGTGAGGTGAGGTGGCTGTGGCCTGTTCTGTCTCTGATCTTCCATTGTTCACCCCAATACCTGGCTCAGGTTTGATTTTATTAATAAGAACTTTTAAGATTCATGCTACACTTGAGTTCCATGCCTGCATTTGAAAAATAATTGGAGTGGTAGTGTATGCTGTGATTCTTGCCCTGGGTCTCGCTGGCCAGCAGTATAGCTTACTTAGAAACTAGTTCCAGGCCTACTAGAGACCTGGCTTTGGAAACAAAAATGTGAGTGATGCCTGAGGAAAAATACCTGAAGCTTTCCTTTAGCCTCCACAAGTTTACTCATACTTGGAAATAAACGTATACACAAAACAGAAGGATCTGCTTGTTACACTTGCTTATCTGTTTACCAAATATGCAAATTATCATATATGTCTTGGAGAAAAGTGTTAATATAATAAATATATTAAATATATATTTAATAATTTTATGTATATAATAAATATAATAAAAGTCAAAATAGAGTCTCTGGAAGACAAACTATTTTCCACCATTTTTATGAAATTACGTTGCTTAAGAGATATGTATGTTGCCCAGACTGGTCTTGAATTCTTGCTTTGTCTTGAGTCTCCCGAGCGCTGGGATTAATGGTGTGCACCAGTGGCTGTCTGTGACTGTACTTTTCAGTGAGACAGTTTTGTTTCTTCAATTTTGTAATGATAAGGGAGAATTGAAAATCTATTTGCAGTGTGGTATACTTCTCTAATAGTTGTGCTTTTCTTATAGATTCAAGTAAAAAGACAATTGAGAGAAATAAAAGACAAGGAAAACGAAAGGTCTTTTAAGAAACAACTCTTTTATCATGAAAGTTCAAAAAGTGATAAAAGGTTAGTGATTAACTTTACAAGTGGGATTCAGTATGATCATAAGTAATTGAGTAAAAAATAACTTGGGCACTTCATACAGGTGTATAGTATATTGTGATGAGGTTCACCTTCATTTCTATTATTCATCCCCACACCTGCTAAGTAAAGCAGTATTTTTGCCTATATAAAGCCCAGTTAAAGTCATTAGAGGAGAGAATCTTAAATGAATGGTAAGTGCCACTCATGCATGCTTTTTTTTTTTTCAAATTTTTTTTATTTTTTTTTTTTTTTTTTTTTTGCTAGATGTTTCCAATTGCTCCTTTAAAAAACTAATAACCTCTCATGCCTCTATTCTGCATGGCTCAGTAGCCAGTCATGATAAGTCAATAAGATTATTGTTTTAATACTAACATAATACAACTCATTGTATATTAAAATTTAGTTTAGCCTATTGCTATTTGATCTGAGTTTATGAGAACATTTAACCATTTATTGGCTTCCAGGATTATTATAAAATTTATGCATAATAGATTTGGGGTAGTGAATTAAAAATAAATGAATAAGCTAGTTGGTGGTGGCACACACCTTTAATCCCAGCACTGGGGTGGCAGAGGCAGGCGGATCTCTGAGTTCGAGGCCAGCCTGGTCTAAGAATAAGTTCCAGGACAGCCAAGGCTACATAGAAAAGCACTGTATTGAAAGTCCATTTAAAAAAAAAAAAAAATAAGAACAAAATTTTAGTTTTTTTTAAATCCTTTTAAACTTTCATTCATATCTACAGAAAAAGAAACACCATTGGAGAAGATGTATTGTGTGAAAGATTTCATGATTTGAAGGTGTTGAATAGTAAGTAACTCTGTTTAAGTGTTCTTTTTGTTTGTGTTGTAACTTAGTGTTTATGCCAGATTTCTTTCTTTTTTACCCCCTCAAGACAGGGTTTCTCGGTGTAACAACCCTGGCTGACAGGAACTCACTCTGTAGACCAGGCTGGCCTCAACTCACAGAGATCCACCTGCCTCTGCCTCCCTAGTGCTGGGATTAAAGGCGTGCGCCACCCCCGCCTGGCCCCAGATTTCTTAGTAATATTTTGAACTTGATAACAGTTGATAATAGAACTTCTTAGTTCTCTCCACAATACTCCACGTTACTTTGCTTTCATGGAGTTCATTTATGCTGTTCCCTGTTCTTGTTGTTTAGGTTGGAGGGAGAAGGAAGGAAAGGAAGTGTATATCAAGAGAAAAAGTTTCCTGATTACGTGGTGTTTGGTAGCCTGTACTACAGTCATTCCATGTTTTCAGGGGTTGGTGAATGTTTATGGATCTTAGACATTTGGGGTTTTCAAGTATTTGCATAGATTGGCTGAGCATTACCTTAGGGATATTCTACCTCTATTTTGTCCCTTGAGGTGAACATTAAGTTTGATTTGTGTTCGTCATTTATAGTAAATTCAGCTTACAGAAAAAGCCTCTCAGGCAGTTCCCTTTTCCTTTTTTTTGGCGGGGGGAGGTGTATGTATATGGTGTGTCGTGTGCACATGTATGGGCATATATGCCTGTGCCTGTACGTGTATGTGTCCTTGCATTTGGAAGCTAGAGGTTGATGTTGGGTATCCTCTTTAATCAGTCTCAATCTTAGGTTTTTTTTTTGGTTTTTCGAGATAGGGTTTCCCTGTGTAGCTTTGCGCCTTTCCTGGAACTCACTTGGTAGCCCAGGCTGGCCTTAAACTCACAGAGATCCACCTGCCTCTGCCTCCCAAGTGCTGGGATTAAAGGCGTGCACCACCACCGCCTGGCTCAATCTTAGTTTTTGAGACTAAGTCTCTGAATAGACCCGCAGCTGGATCATCAATTCAGTAGACTGGCTGGCCATTAATCCCTTGGGATCCTCCTATCTCTGCTCCTCAGTGCTGGGATTATAGGTATCTACTCCCATAGTCACTTATTATGTGGCTTCCAGGGATCCAAACTCAGGTCTCCATGCTTGCACAGCAAACATTTTACTACCTGAACCGTCTCCCCAGCTCCTTTCAGGCATTTCTTCAGGACATTCTTGTTAAATTTGGAATCAATTAGTCAGTCTTTGAATGCCTGCTTAGCACTGAGCTTTAAACTCAGAGTCTTGTATTATTTTAGTTAATATTGTACAAACAGATGTTTTTCTAGACTCTTTACCTGAAGTGCTTGGGAAAATTCTATTGTCTGGGTAGAATTTTACCACTAAATCCCACAGAAGGATGTTTTCATAAAATGTCTTTAGGATTGGTGTTTATTGAAGTATGTTTGGGAGATACCGAATTCAAGATAAGCCAGGCTTCCAGTTTAGCATAGCAGATTGAACACCTGTTTAAGCCACATGGAGGACTAGAGAGAGGAAGCACAGAAGAGATGACCTTGAAACCACAAGTGTGAAAATGTTTTTCTAAGGGATGGCGAAGTGTCTTAGCAGGAACTGTACCCTTTCACAGGGAGAGTGAAGTTAACAATTGAGACAGTTCACAGGCCAGGAGGCTTCTGTTACATCTAAAGACATAGATGAGGGGTACTAACAAGAAACAGTTGTTTAACATTTTTCTTCTTAAATATTTTTTAAGATGGTCTCACTGGGTAGCACTAGCTGTTCTGAGCTCATTTTTATAGAACTGTCTGGTCTGGGGCTCACAGAGACTTAGTTGCCTCTGCCTCCCAAGTGTTGGAGTCAGCGGTACGTGCCACCATGCCTTGGTTAAATAACAGCTTTTAAAGCTACAGTTCAACCTGTAGATTCTTATCGGAACAGAGTGGAGGAAAAGGATTATCCATTCAGACTGGAGGATTTCTCTGGAGTGGAGATTAAGTTCTGTGACATTCTAGCCAAAAGAGGACAGAGGAAACAGTGATAAAGAGCAAAATTAAGTCAAATGGTGAGGTATTGGGTCTTCTCCCTATGATCACTTTCAAAAGTGTTGACACGTGTTATATTACCTAAAGTAGGAGATAGGAAGCTTCCACTGACATAATTTGACCCTTATGACTTAGAGTTGATGATATTTGGGAGTCTACTAATGAAATCTCTTCTTCATTGTATGGAACACACTCGCCCCTAGGCCCCTGTGCCCTAACCACTATTTTTTATCTTATTTTAATGTCTCACAAACAGTTGAGGATTACGAGATATTTAAGGGAAATAACTATACACAGAACAGACATAGTCAGACAGACTCAATGTTTGGGAGATGGTACAACTTTAGAGATTAATATTCTGAGAGATGAAGCCATCAGTGTTATAAGAAAACAGAATTTTGTTTTTGCTTTTCTGATTTCCAGAGGTAGAGACCAAAGCCAGGGTCTTGTACCTACAAGGTAAGCAAACTACCATTGACTTAAATCCCCAACCCTAAGAAAAAAGTTTTTTAAAAATCTTTTGTATTTTAGAAATTAAAAATGTTATAGAAATTTCAATAGAAGACACTACTTAAAAAAAAATAGGACCAGCTGTCAAAGAGGTGACATTTATGTAGGTGGTTAAACAGGTAAAGCTCTAGAGAGGAACTCTGGAGAAGTGAAAGGCAGATTACTGTTTAAAAAGATTTTATTTATTTATTTTATGTATATGAATGCTTTACCTGCCTATACACCTTTATTCCAGGAGAGTGAATCAAATCTCACTCTAGATGTTTGTCAGACACCATGTGGGTGCTGGGAATCGAACTCAGGAGCTCTGGAAGAACAGCCAGTGCTCTTAACCACTGAGCCATCTCTCTAGCCTCCCAGAAAGTTATTTTTAAAAGTTATTCAAAAGGAAATTTCCTACAAACACACACACACACCCCTAACTATCTACATTTAGAATTTGGAAAGAACTTGTGTACACCAAGTGTTTTATAATATCTTAGATGTCTGAGTAAGGAGAAAAAGACAAAGCAGGTCACATATAAATGGTTAAGGGTCAGGGTATCAGTGATAAGTGATGGAATTATACCTTGAAAATTCTGAGGAAAATATTTAGTAATCTAGCAAATCTTATTATGTTCTGTTAAACTGTCAGTGCTGTCTTGGGCAGGAATAAAAATGAAGACATAGCAAATATGTAAAGGGCTTAGACATTAACTCTGACACACTGTTTTCTCAGTTTTCTTGAAGGATGTGTGTACTTCACTAGGAGAAAGAAGATTGTCATCCTTAAGCAAAGACCTTGTGTAACGAATTGTAGTCAGCTCTTGGCTTGGCTGTAACTTTTATACTTGTACTACAGTGTCAAATGTTGATATATTAGGTAAGATAGAGTGAAGGCAGCATAGGAGATGGGTGGGCAAGGGCATGAGGAATAAAGATAATACATATATATATATATCTATATCCTACGTGGTTAAAAAAAATCAGAAACAAGAATCAAGATAGAGATCAAGATAGAGATGTTATTTAGAAATAGAAAGGTAAAGCTGGATGAGGTGGTTCACATCTGTAATCCCAGGACTTGGGAGACGAAAATACAGGAGTATTTCTACAAATTCTAGGCTATCATGGACTACACTTTATATTCAGCCTAGGATATAGTGTGAGATCTTGTCTCAACATAAAATAAAATAATAAACGTTTCAAGAAACACCATAGAGTTTGATGAGTGCTTTTGGTAAGCAGAAATCAAGAGTAGATGGTGCTGTTTGTCTTCTTAAAGTATGTGCGTTCTAGAAAGATGAGGGAATGTGTGTAGCTGAAGTTTTCCTGTGTCTCGCCAGTCCTGCAGCTGCTCAGACCCAGGTAAATACAAAAAGGCTTATATCAATTACAAATTGCATGGCCATGGCCTATGGCTCCATTTTCTTGCTAGCTAGTTCTTATAACCAAAACTCAGTCCATTTCTATTAATCTGTATGTCACCCCGTGTTCTGTGGCTTTACCTGTGTGCCATTACATGCTCCTCCCTGGACGGCAGGATGGCGTGTCCTCCACCTCTGCCTTTCTTCTTCCTGTTTCTCTCCTGGATTTCCCGTCTGCCTTTAAGCTGCCTTGCCACTGGCCAAACAGCTGTATTTATCAACCAATCAGAGCAACATATTCACAGCATACAGAAAGATATCCCATAGCAGATGTGTGAAATTATTTCTAGAAAATCACAATTTAGAGATTTTTTTTTTTTAGATTTATTTTTATTTTATGTGTATTATGTGTTTTGACTGGTGCTCTCGAAGTTCAATCGGAAGAGGGCCTTGGATCCCTGGACCTTAAGTTTTAGGTGGTTGTGAACTGTCATGTGGGTGCTGAGAACTAAACCTGGTTCATCTGCAAGAGCAACTAGTGTTTTTAACCACTGATCCATCTCTTCTAGCCCCAATTTAGAGAAATTAATCAGTGCTAAATCGTTTAGTGAGAGTGTTTGTCACTGGAGCTCTCAGTACTGAGCAGTGGTAGAAAACCAACAGTTCTTTCCACAGAGCGGTTTGTCTGATGCTGGCTTCCCAAGGTGGGGCTTCCAAGAGAACAGCATCTGTATATATTCATTAGGTAGTAAATGAATCAAAACAACTTAGCACCTTTAGGCCATAAAAGATACAGTATAACTACGGTACAGCAATTCTGTATCTGGTTGAACAAAAATGGTTATTTGTAAGCTGCAGCTGGATACCCACTAAGTATTTTTACTGTTGGCTTTTAAAGGACTTCAAAATCTTTGTCTCAGCCTAGTGGTGGTGGCACACACCTTTAATCCCAGCATTCAGAAGGTAGAAGCAGGTGGATCTCTGAGTTCAAGACCAGCCTGGTCTACAGAACCAGTTCCAGGACATCCAGGGCTACACAGAGAAACCCTGTTCAAAAAAAAAAAGCAATAAGTTCCTGAACCTGAACCCCTTGACCCCCATATCCATATTACATTTGTAATACCAGCAGTATTATGGCATGTTGGTGAAGGATGAATGGTAATGAAAAAGGAAATTATTGTACTATTAAGTAGAAAATATGCTTTAACCAGCAGTATTAACAGAAGAAAACTGAGGAAGTATGGTTTTGAGTAGCAGGAAAGAGGTCTCCTACTTTCTCCATGTGCTCTTTGTTTGTTTTGGTGTTTTGGTGATGGGGTGATCAGTAGACCTTTTGTGAAACAAGCAAAGCAGAAACTGTAGTTGCCATTTGCAGTGCAGATATTTTCTAGAACTCTTAGGAAATACCTCTGATTGTATCAGCAACAGTTTATGGTGAACCATAAATATATTGTAGGCCTTATGCACTGGAGAGATAGCTCAGTGGGTCAGAGTACTTATTGTGCCAATGTGGGAACCTGGTGAATCCCCAGCACTCAAGTAGATCCTGGCCGGGCAGCATGCTTGTATCCTGGCGTTGTCAGGTGGAGATAGGCAGGTCCTAGGAAGTTACCGGCCACTCAGCATAGCTGAGGGGGAGCTTCAGGTTCGGTGAGAAATCAAGTCTCAAGGGAATGTCTCTGCGCGTGTGTGTGTGCATGCATACACGCACACGCACGCATGCATTTGCACACATGAGGCTTAATGGTGAAGGAAAACTGGGAATAGTAAGCATGTTAATGGAATTTATTGTTCTAGGGGAGTTTATCCATTGTAGGGGGCTGAAGAGGTGGCTTAGCAGTTAAGATCATGTACTCTTCTTGTGGAGGACCTAGGTTTGGTTCCCAGCACTCAGTTCACAACTGCCTGTAATTCATCTCTGGACTCAGCACCAGCACTTACATGTGCATGCTGATACACAGACACATCACTCATATGTGTTTAAAAATAATAAAACAAATCTTTAAACAAAAAGAATATGTGCTTTAAACTTCCTGTTTGAAATTACACAGACATAATTTCCAGGTGAGACAAGACAAAAAGAGAAAGTGGTAAGCAGCATGGCGGCAGCACTGCTGCGGCAGAAGCAGTCCCATTCAGCACTCCATGTTTGCTGAGCTGTGAGCAAGAACGGGGCCTGGAACCGAAGGGTCAGTGCCTCAGGGACTTACGGCCAACCAGGCCAGTGGTCTCACTTTCCCTTGGGCAGCTTCTACTTGACATGTACTTGTAACTACCCAGTAATAACTGGATAAGAAACCATAAATGTGTTAATTGTACCTAAAGCTTAAAGACTTGAGTGTAACATTTTTTTCAAGTTAAGCATTTGCATAAGGGGATAGGAAATGTCGATTAGAATCTTATCTGTAAGGCTCTGAGCATGACAGTCCTGTTTGTTGTTACCTTATATATTGTCCCTTTATCTGTGGTTTAGTAAGATAAGATGCAATTAACATTTGGGAAGTTTTTTTAATGCAACTAATAGAAATGCAATGCTGACATTCTTTATCAATGTCAAAGGTGTACAGACTTCAGAAATAAAATTTGAGGCAAGTAACCAGGTTCTGTTTTGTTTGTTTGCTTATTTTATAGGAAACTTTTCAAACAATAAAATGGATGAGAAGAAAAATGCTACAGTAAAGACAAATAAGGTTTGTTGAAATAAAGAAATACGTTTTTCTTAGATAATAACATTTATAGTTATTTGTGCTTAAAGTGCATACCAATACTTGAAAGCAGTTTTGTTTCTGCTTTCGCTAACAACTTTTTATATTTTTAGGTTCGAAGATCAAATCAATGTACAGATCCTTATATCGGACATTTCGTGTCCAGTTTGTTTTCATGTGGTAGTCATAATGTGGGACCTCAAACCTATAGAGCTTACTGGTTAGTATTTTCGGCCTTACACTTGTATTTTAATCATAATTAAACTTTTGGTAGAAATTTCTACTGGTGTGATTCTAGTGATTAGAACTAATTTTTGTTGTTGTTTCTATTGGAAAACAAACTAATTCCAGCAAAGAGAAAACTTATTTGGTGAGTTAGTCTGTGGTTTACAATGCCTGCCTATGGCAGTGAGCTTTGTATTACTAGTAAATTACTAAGTATAATTTTAATATATGCTGGAGAAACAAGGTATTTGTGAAATTGTAAGAGTAGTACCTATTAAAACAGACATATTTTAGAGCTGATTCTTTCCTCTTTGGACACATAGTGATTTACAGTTAGATGTTGACTGTATATTTGTGTGATTTACATATTGAGGTTTTAAAATCACACAGACTTAACTGAACCAACAAAGTAGAACAGAATGGTGATATTTTAGGGCTTGGCAGAGTACTCAAGAAAAGCTAAGCTAAATCTATTTTTGGTTAAGATAACCACACCCCTTCTTATTTTCTTATTTTGTACTAAAGTAGGACATGATTGTCCCGAGTAAGAATTTCTCTCACCAGTTGGAGTTAATGTCTGAATAGAAAGTTATCTGAATACCTCTTTGATCAACTATCCATGATGGAGCACTGATGTAGTCTGGCAGTGCAGCAGGTCAGCTTGGGCTGTGTAGGAAGTTTGAGACCGTTTTACAAGGCAGACAACATCTTGCCACTTAATATAGAATTCTAATCGTTCTTTGTAATATGCATTTAATACAGTTTTGTTTTGTAATGTAAAAGTCTGCTTATTGTAGGGAGATACTTATTTTGAAAGTGTTTATAAAGCTGTGTGTAGAAACTACTGCTATTTCAAAACTCAGTTTTTACTCTACACTTGTTAATTGTTGGACTTCTAATGAAAGTTTAATTTTTTTTTTTTTTTTTAGTACAGAATCTGTAGAAGTCAGTGAAATCAGTGCATTGATTAGGCAAAAACGACAGGAATTGGAGTTGTCATGGTTTCCTAATACATTACCTGGAATTGGAAGGTAAAAATTGTTCACTAAAATTTATGTGCTAATATAAATACAAAAGTATCATTAAATTCTTAAGTATTACGTTCCATATTTGATAGGTATCTTCTTAAGGTGTTTCTTATACAAGTATAAATTAGTATAAATTAAAAGTATATAAAATAAAAAGTATGAATTAAACGTTGGTGTTAGAAATGCCTAATGAAGATTATGTATGTGCTAGCTGCTGAAGCATTGTTTCTGTATTTTCATTTTCAAACATGCTCTTCTAAATAATGGGTTTGTCAAGTGCCTCTTCTGCCCTGGCCTTCCGACTTTCTATAATCCAGTCCTTTTTAATAGTCTTAAAGCTGGTGCAGTGCCAGATACATACTACTGAGTCAAGCTGCTACTTACATTCATGTAATAAGATTTTATTTGTCACTGTGATAGAGTTCTATATCTAATGCCTTCATTGTCTAGAAATTATGGGAAATAAACAAAAGTAAAATTATGAAGTCCAGATACTTACAGTTCGAACAATTTCCTTACAGTTAAACAAGTTGTATATTCTTTTCCAAATGTATTTCTCTAGAATCTCACCTGATACTGACTGAAGTGGTCTTTTGTTAGGAGACTTAAATTTATTTAGAAAATGCTTGAGAAGTGGATGCAGAAAATCTTGGGGACTCTTAACTGGTCCATACCATTCCTGAGAACTTTGAAAAGACATTACTCTCAGGTTTAGAATTTTAAAATGTAAATGTAGCATAAAAATTTCTTCAGTAGGTGACCTGAGGGAGGGAGAAAGGTTCAGAAGAGTGGGAGGAGCTTATTGAGAAGATAGAAATGTTCTTTTTATGTATGAATATACATATTGGCTAAAAGTCATCAGATTATATACTTAAAGGAACTTACATTTTATGTGAGTTCACCTCAGATTTGGTATTTTTTATAGTAGTAGAAGAGAATAAAAGTTAAAATATTTTTTAAAGACCAAATTCTTTTGCTTTTTCAAGATGTATTATTATGTGTGTGTGTGTGTGTGTGTGTGTGTGTGTGTGTGTGTGTGTGTGTGTGTTTATTTGCGAGTGAGTGCTTGTGTGTGTGCCTTTGGAGGTCAGGGGAGGGATTGGATCTCCGGGAGCTGGAGTCACAGGTATTTTGTGAGCCACGAAGCATGCTTGCTGGTGACTGAACTAGAGTCCTGAATGAGCAGCAAGTGCTCTTAGCCCTTAAGCCATTGCTCCACACCCCCAAGCAGCATCTTGGTAAAATGTCCGATTATTTAAAAGAGGAAACAACTGTATTCTAAATTGCCTTCATCTTGTTTGTTTTTATTTTAACACAAAAATATGCCCTTAAAAATTGGATTTTTTGTTTTGTTTCCTTTGCAAATTGTGACCATATTTGGGTAGTGAATAACCTTTATATGTTTAATTATTTGGGCAAAACCATAAGCACTGCATTTTAATATTATCTAATTTGGAGAATGTAGTAGTTTTTAATTCCTAGCTCAGTTTTTAGACCACATAACTAAAGAAGTCTTTGCTTAAATTTTCAGAGTTGGTTTTGTGCCTTGGAGTGCTGAGACAGAAGTCCTTCCCTTGATTGCCTCTGTGTTGCCAAGGACTATTTCCTCAGCAAGTACCATGTCATTAGAAAATTTTGGTAAAGTTTGTGAATTTATTTTTTGTTTTAAAAATAATTATTAGCTTCTTTTGCCTTCACAAACATGTGAGTGTTCATGATTTAGAATAATTAAGTTGATTAGAGTAATTCTTGGCTATTTTCATAAATATTTGGGCAGTGTCTGGTTTTAAAATCATTACGAGAGTGCAGGTGCACAACAGATTGTCATGCAGCCATTCAGAAGGAAGGAATCCCCTCCAGTGCAGTGGATAAACCTGCTGGAGGGCATTATGCTGAGGGATAGAATCCAGGCACAAAACGACAATAAACGTAATTATACTCCTGTGCAATTGAGATTACCATGAAGTGGAGTGGCTTGAGGTTGAGAGTGGGATTGGGAGTGGTCAGAGAATATAAAATTTGAATAAGGAATAAGGGCAATGGGTCTAGTGTGTAAACAGTTATTATAGTATCAGCTTGGAAAATGCTGAGTGAATGTGAAATGTCCACACTACACACACAAAGATAACTATGGGAATGGTGTGTTATGTTAATTAGCTGGATTTTATCATTTCACAGTACGTACTTTATCATGTTGTACTGATAAATACATACAGCTACATGAATCAATGTAATTTTTGAACTAGAAAATCTGTTCTACATCTTTAAGACATGGAGAAACTCTTTGTTTAGGGTTCTAGTGTCTGAATCATGGCTCTTTAGAAATAACATCTGTGAAGTCATTATAAACAAGTAGTCTTCACATTCATTCGTGGGTAGCATTTCCTTGCCTAGAAAGTCAGTTCATAAATGGTTTGTACCTAGAATACACCTTCCTTTCCCCTATAAAGTTTTCTACCTCAAATCTGGCTGTACCCTTTTTAGTAGCATTAAGAAAATACTGATGACCAACTGGATGTGATGTGGTACATGCCAGCACTTGGAAGTTGGAGGTTGGAGGATCCAGGAGTTCAGGGTAATCCTTGACTACATAGTGAGTTTAAGGCTAACCTGGGATACAAGAGACTGTCTCAGTCTCATATCCCCCAAATACTGATGAAACCAACTATTACTCATTTGTTAATAGAGATACACTGAACAGTTTGATTCACAAACATGCTATTTTATTGTATTACAAGCACTTATTATCTGAAACTATTGTCAAATTCTGTTTTGAAACACATTAAAATCCTCTTATTTTTCAACGTTGTCAGGTACTTCTTCTCATAAGGGATGTGCATTAGCACACACCCAAGGAGGAGGAGAAAAGAAGCAAACTTCGGGCACATCCAGTACCAGAGGATCAAGACGAAAACCTGCAACATCTGTTCCTACAAGGAGGTCCACACGAAACACAAGAGCGGAGACAGTCAGCCAGCTCCAGAAGTCCCCAGTGTCAAATAGTTCTGAGTGGGATGCCCCAGGGAACAGCAATTCCTCTGTAAGTATTTCCCCTCCAGCTGAATCAGAAAAGCAAACAAGACAGGCTCCGAAACGGAAGTCTATAAGGAGAGGAAGAAAGCCTCCTTCATTGAAAAAGAAGCTTCGGAAATCTGTACCTCCCCCTGAGAAAACAACATCTAGTGATTCGGTAGAGGAAGAAACAGCGGACTCTGACACCCCCCTGGTGGAGAAAGAGCAGCAATCAGGAGTAGAAAGTGGTAGCATTTCTTCTGTTCAGACAGATGGAGAAAATCATTTGGTCAATTGCTTGAAAAGTTGCAGTGAACAAACAGAAGAAAATGAACAAACCACGAATCATGAACTGGAGGAAGAAGAAGAATTTGTATATTCTGAATCTTGCAGTCAGGATCCTCCTATGCTTGTTGGAGAGGATACAGGTGTAGAGGCTAAGGAGTTACGTGAAGACCATGAGATTGCTACAGATCCTTCTGTAAAAGAAAGTGATCCGATAGAAAATCAAGAGCAGGCGCCTGGAAGTTCAGAGTCAGAGGTACAGGCACCTGTGTGTACAGAGAGTCCTCCTGATGGTTTTCTTACATGTCCAGCTTCTGACATTGAAGGACCTCAGCCAGTGTCCAGTCCTCTGGGTGAAGTATCTGAAAATACAGAGTCAGTAGTTAATGAT
>CABHPQ010172192.1:0-16863 GCA_902168405.1 Peromyscus aztecus | reverse complement strand
GGCAGTACCTTCACAGCAAAACGAGGGTCCGGGATGTCATAACTAGGGGCATCTTGGAGCTACGTGTCAGACTTGTGTCCACAGGACCAGGCAGTGCCGACTACAGAATACACATGCCAGATACCGCCTCATTCCACCCTTGTCCCAAGCCCACACTGATGCCAGGTACACTTGGGATGGGTAACCTTGACCCGCTTGAGGTCAGAGCCCTCAGATGACTCAAAGGAACTCTCATGCGGCAAGTGGTTGAGAGCCGTGTTCCCCTACTGCACGTGCAGCCGTCATAAGGGGGCAGGGCTGAATGGGAATGCCCGTGCTCTGCCTAGGTAGAGTCCAGCCTGCTAAGTTGGGGTGAAGGCACCAGGTAGCTGCAGTGGCTAACTGTCCAAAAGGAGCCAGAAATCCAGGCAGAATTTCATGTGAAAATTTCCAATATTTAAAATACCACTAGAGCCAGGCATGGTGGTGCATGACTTTAATCCCAGGAGGTGGATCTCTGTCAGCTGGAGGCCAGCCTGGTCTACATAGTGAGTTCCAGGACAACTACAGTTACATTAAGACACACATTTCAAGAACAAACAAACAAACAAACAGACTATTGGAAGCCAGATTGGTGGCTTATTCTTGTGATCTCAGCTCTTGGGAGACTGAGGCAGGAGAATTGTTGGGAATTTGAGGACACTCAGGCCTTCACAGTGAGTTCCAGGCCAGCCTGGGCTACAGAACGAGACCCTGTCTCAAAACTCAGACACACAAAAAATACTATTGGATCCAGGTGTGATGAAACTTGCTGGTAATTCCAACAGCCAGGAGGCTGTGGCAAGGGGATCAAGTTTGAGGCCAGCCTATGACATAGAAAGATCCTGGTTCAAAAACAAAACAAAAATAGAAAGCCCACCATTATTGGGTTGGGGGTGTGGCCATGCCTAGCATGTCTGAGGCTCTGGGTTCCAACTCTCTCTAAAAAACAAAACCATTAATATTTCAAAATTGGTCAACTTGTGCCAGACCCTGTCCCTTGGGCTCTGGTTTGGAACTACAATAAGTACCCCTGTGAAATGGGGGTACTAAATACAAGACTTAGCAACAGAGTCAGAGAAGCACAGTGTCTTACTCCTTTAGTCCCAGCATGCAAGCCATGTGACCAGAATTCAACCCCTAACCTACATAAAAGTGGAAGGAGAGAACTGACTGAATGAAGCCCATATATGCATATTACACACACTCATGTGTACACACACACACACACACACACACACACACACACACAAATAAAGCTTGAGCTTCAAAGATCCTCTAGAATTTTCTTTGGCAGTGGAGTCCTAGATGTGCTGTCCAGTGAAGTCACGGATAGCATGGTTTATGAGCATAGACACTTGAAATGTCACTGTGGAATACGGTGTGGAGACTGAACCTAGGCCATCATGAATGTTAGGTGAGTGCTCTTCCACAGAGCTCTCTCCAGCCCTAAAATTTTTCTCTAGTTAATTTCAACATACAACGCTGCATGTGGCCAGTGGTCAGGACAATAGAGGGCACAAAGGATGGACATCTGGAAATGTGGGTACTCGGAGTGCCGCAGCAAAAGGTCTGCCTACCAGTGATGTGGACTGCTTGTGGGGTGTCGCACAGGAGAGCTGCCTCCCTCTGCGGGTTCTCAAGCAGCTGCCCCAAGCCTCACTTGTCCCTGACTAAAAGCCAGGCAAGGGCCTGGCAAGCTGAGGTGGAAACCAGGTGGGCCGTCCTCCCAGAGTAAAGTCAGTCAGTAGAGCTCTGGGCTTCTAGCTCTGGTGTTCTCTGGGACCCAAGGGATGGCTAACATGAGCTCCCACACCACTGCTCCAGGCCAGGGAAGCCACCCCTCCTCTGCTTCCCTAACAGACACGGTGTGGGGGGTGGAGGACACATGGGACATGGGGGCCCCCACACCAAGGCCCACACTGGCCCCTTGAAGTTTCCTGTACTACATAGCTTTACAGTCTCAAGAGTGGGGGCTCCTCAGGGGATGAAGCCTCCCCGGTTGGTTTCAGCCCCGGAATGGGGCTTAGGCCTGCACGGTCGCAGGAGCAGGGCTCTGCTGCCAAGCCCAGGTTGCCTTTTCTGCTTACCCCCTCCCTGCTTCCCAAGCCAGGCCCAAAACTGATTAAAACTAAGTAAAAAGCACTGTTTAGGGAATGATAAAATTGCTAAAATTTTCTTTTCTTTCCTCATTCTATTGTTCTGTCTCCATCTGGTGCTCCAAGGATCAGCTAAAGTCACTGGTTACTGTGGAAACCACTCCCGATTGTCCCCTACAGCCGCCTGCCTGCCCCCAGGCCCAAGGGCTTCTGCTCCGGGGTGTCTAACTTCCTTTTCCCCATGGTCCCCAGACACACCTGCCTGGTCAAGGGCCCTGGATCAGGCTGGGATTCATTTCCCCACCTGCATCATAAGGCAGTGAGGGAGAAAGAGACAAGTTGTTTCCCAAACTTGCCTAAAACTCTGACTTGGCCTCAAAACATCCAAGTAAAGTGAGCAGAGAAAGTGAAGACAGCGAAGGGAGAGAGGGGAGGGCAGCAGCGGCAGAGCAAGCCACTGCACTGCCGAGCAGGGGTGGTGGGGGAGAGGGAGGGAGCATTGGAGCCCTGCTCCCGTGCCAGCCCAGAGCTGGGAGGGGAGGCCCGCCTGCTGTCCCTTCCTCTGGCACCCCCTCCCACCTTCTGCCAGCAGGGATTTCTCGGCCTCCCTGGCACAGAGCAGAGGGGGCTGGCTCCAGACCCTGCTCAGAACCATTGTTTTTCTTCTCAACACCCCCAAGTTCAAGTTCATCTGGGTGTTACATCATGTCTGGTTGCTCCTGGAAACCAGACGGGTCAGACGTGACTCTGGGGGAAGGGGGTGGGAGGCTGGAGGGGGTTGAAGTTCTCTTCTCCTCCCCTCCTCACCACTAGGGAGCTCTGAAGTTTGAAGTTTGACTAAGTTTTGTGTGTGTGTGTGTGTGTGTGTGTGTGTGTGTGTGTGTGTGTGTGTTAAAGGAAAAGAAAGAAAAGACCCTTTAAACACACACACACACACACACACACACACACACAAAACTTCCATCCACCAACTTTCTCTGGACTGGGGCCTCAGCAGAGGCGGGGCAGGAGCCCACAGAGGTGGCCCTGAGGCTCTGAGCAGGGGTGGATTTCCCAGGGCTGAGGAAGCCGGCAAGGAAGTGTTTTTATAAAATGTACAAAAAGAAGAATATTTGTGTGCTTTTTCTGAAAGCCCTGGCCCCCTAAAGTCGCCCCTGGCTTGTTCCTGAGGTGGGCCCTCCCTATGTTCCAAGGGCCCTGGGTTCTACCTGCTAGTCTCACCCTTTCTAGATAAAGGCACACGAGAGAGAGACATCTCTATGTGCACATGTGCTCATGCATTCTCAAGGCAGTCTGGGGCCTCATGCTGGACGGCAAGTTTAGCTTGTCTCCTTCTGGGGAAGTGGGGGTGGTGTCAGTGGGGACTAGGGGCTCCAGCAGCCTGACTTTCCTCCTGATGGGACTTGTGGAGACTTAGGGGAGGGGCCTCCAGGACGGCAGCCAGCCCTGCCCTTGATGCCAGTCTCTGGGCATGCAGCCCACCAGACGTACTTTGCCCCTCCCCCACCTCCGTCCAGCCCACCCAGTGCCAGGGAGACAGGGAAGGCCAAGGCTTCCTTGAGCTTCCTTCCAGGGTTGGAAGGGTAGGAGGAGATCCAGGAGACTGCCTTCCTAGTCAGTGCCTCAGACTTCCCTCTTCGCTCTACTAAGATGGCCCAGAGGTCTCTAGCCTTGGGTTGCCTTTCCCAGGTCCAGGCTGTCAGAGCTAATTATCCAATTAGCTGATTAGCAAGGGAGCCTGAGGCTGCCTAGGGAGGCTGCTCAGCTGGGCAGAAGCCTGGGCATGCAACTCACAAGGAACAGCCCTCCCCAGGACCCTGGCTTCTTTCCTCATCCAAGATGTGCTCTGCCTGCATGGGGCATCTCCTACCTGAGACTGCTGTGGGATGTTCAGAAAGTTGCCGTCCCGGGGTCCGATGCTGACAAACCGGTTGGCAGAGGAGGCGCCTGTCGTTGCGAATGCTGTGGGGAGCAGGGGGTGAGGAGAGAGGAAAGACCAGGTCAGGCTATGAGGCCCTCCTGGGCACTGCCCCTCTGGGGGGCTGAGAAAGACTAGGTGAGACGTGCCGCAGGGTAGACTGGCAGCAGGAAGGACGAGTGAGGGGCTACAGTTTGGGAGGCCAGGCTGCAAGCCTTTCCGCTCACTGACCAGGAGCACACACAGACCCTCCTGCTTCAGCCTGGATCAAGGCTGGGGTGAGGAAGGGCCCTTGAGGCTGCAGCTGAAGTCCCTTGGGCCTACTTCTGTCCCCTACTAAGACGATGGTTAGCACTGAGTTCACCAGTAAAGACCCTGGCTTTCCTACTTGGAGAGGGCAAAGGTGGGAGCTGGGCAGTCTGGACCAGCCTGTCTGGGCATGGCCCCACTCATCCAGGTCACCTCTCCAGCCCCACAGCCTCACTGGGGGCTGCACCACTTACCACCTTGGGCAGTCCCACTGGTTGGCAAGTGGCTCAGGAACTCACAGGGGTCCAGTGGAGGACTAAGTCAGCAGGGATCACAAAAGAACCCGAGGCCCGGCTGCCTGGCGTGTGCTGTGGCAGAAAGGCTCAGGGCCATGCTGCTCTCTGCCCATCAGTGTGTCAGGCCAGGTGACAGAGAAAGAGGCCACAGACAGAGCCCCAAAGCTCAGCCACCTGGGGGAGGGCAGCTGTCCAGTGCCCCAGGGGACAAATGAACCCAACACCCCTGAGCTCTTCTGGGGCATTCAGCTGAACCTAACAGTTGGGAAGCAGTCCCCAGAGGAAAATGGAGTGTCACAGTTCACCTGGATAGCTCACTCCTCCTTTACACCAGACACATCCAGGCCATGCTCACCAGATTCTGTCCCCTCTTCAGAAGTGAGCTCCAGCCTGGCTCCCTCCCCCACTCTGCCCACCTCCAGTGACTGTGATCATGTCTAATGGCATATGCAAATGAGGAGATGACATGGAGAGGGCAGGGAGGGGGAGAGAAGGAGAGACAGAGAGCGCGAACGGACAGGAGCGTTGACATGGGCCACCCCCCCAGCCACTGCTGCACAGTTCCAGCTCAGACTCCTGCCCACCCTGTGCCAGCCCAAGACATCGCGCCGCCCGCCTTCAGCCTCTCCTGCCCCTCACGTCGGGTCCAGCTGGGACCTCTCCACTTAGGTTTTTCTTGTCTTCCCATTGGCAACATTTGTCATTGGATTTGAAGGGGAAAAGACAGGAAGAGAGAGAGGGAGGAGAGAAAAAGAGAGATGAAGTAAGCCAGGGCCCAGTGCCCTCCCTTCTCCTTGGAACTTACAACCTGGGAAAGGAATTGAGGGGAGAGAAGGGAAGGGATGGGAGGGATGGGAAGAGAGGAGGGGAGAACGAGAAACCAAATGGGAAACTGAGGAAGAAGGGTTGGAAAAGCAGCCTCCTGCATCTTCAGAGGCCCAAGGGCCAGGTGGAGGTGGGGGCACAAGGCAAAAAGAGGATGGTGGTGGCATCACCTTGTGGTCACATTTAATTTTTTTCGGTGTGTGTAAGGGAACAACGAAACAACAACAAAAAATTGAAAAACAAAACCAAAAAATCAAAAATAAAAACAACAACAAAAAACAAAAACAAAAGCAGCAATCAGGCATGAAGATGGCATGGCTGTGCCTCCCGCCCCCCCACCCGCGCCAGCACCCCCGGCCCAGCGCCCCACTGCACTCTCCCTCCCGTCCCCCCAGGGGGGCCTGGGCCAGGGCCTGGCTGGGAGCAGTGGGCAGGGCTCATGGGGTGCTGGCTGGTGTAACTGAGGCCCGGGAGGCCATGGCCAGGGCTCAACCCTGCTCATCCGGTGGGAGGCTCTGAGGCGCTCTGGGTAGGGGTTTTGTTGGGAAGGGGCGCTCCTCTTTTTGCAGTGGAGACTGTGTAGATGGGCCAGGGATGCTGGGCGCTGTGGTTTCGGTTTCATCGTCCACTTACAAGGTGATGGAGGCGTCAAGGCGGCGCCGTCTGGGGCCGTGCTGGTGGTTTTGGAATCAGGCATAGGAAGGGGCACAGGTCTGGCCACTGGAGGCGGCGGCGGTAGCAAAAATGACCCCGGGACTTTGCCCTGGCCGCTACCGTTGGGCTGCGAACAACATAAATAGAGTGACGCATGAAGGCACATCACACACAGACACACGCTCCCCTGCGCGGCCGGCCACTTGCTCCTGAGAGCGGGCGCTCCCGGTGGAAGATGCAGGAGTGGGAGGGAGGGTCCTTTCCTCTAGGCACAGGATGGAGGCGGTGTAAGGCCTCTATTTGATCTCTTGGGCGTTTCTGTCTCTTTCTTTTTTTCCTCTCTCTTATGAAGTAGTGGGAGGGAAGAAGGGGGATGTCCGACGGGTGGTTCATCATTTCTTTCTTTCTTTCTTTTTTTTTTTTTTTTTTTTGAGACGGGGTCTTAATGTGTAGCTCTGGCAGGCTTCAAACTCACCATGTAGACCAGACTAGCCTCAAAAGCACAGAGAGCCACCTGCCTCTGCCTCCCAAGGGCTAGGTTTAAAGGTGTGAGCCACCATACCCGGCTAATTCGTCAATTCTTAAGCAAGATGTTCTAGGTACAGAAATGAACCACCTAGCAATGCACACCACTGCACCTAGAACAGTCATGCTCCTGGAAGACCTGTCCTCATGGCAGGAAAGAGAAGCCAGCTCACCTCCAAGGTCCCAGCGGCACATTCCCTCCACTGGCCTGGCTGGGCTGGCTGACTAGCCAGGACCCACAGGCCTGCCAACATCTACCCCATGGGCAGCCTGGCCCAGGAGGCCATCAGCACCGAGATGCTCACCCTCCATTCTATCTCCAGCAGATCCTGTTCTCAGCCTGCGAACAGTGGGGCGCTGGCCTTTTCTATAAAGATCAGCCAGCGAGGAAAATACGCCATTGGTGGCTCCAGCTTCTGTGTGGTTCTTCAAGAGTGATTCCCCGGATAACGCACGCCCTCAGGGGCCAAGGACATTCTGCCACAAGGCTCATTCCTTGTCCTTGGTGCCTCAAACTTGCATTCTCCTCCAGCCTCATGCCTGATCATGCCTGGGTCAGCTTCAAGGATCCAGAGAAAGTACGCACCACAGGCTCCCCAGCCACAGGAAGGCGCAGTATCCCCGGAGAGACCTGGAACATGCCTCCTGCTGCTTGGGAGGAAGCCCTCAATGCCCACCTGCAGCTCAGGTGCAGGGAGGCCTGGCCCCAGCTCTTCTTTTCCTACGGAGCAAACTTCAGCCCTTCTGGCCAACTAGGCACAAATCCTAGGAAGGTCTTTCTCTCTCAGGCTGCCCTCAAACTGGCAATCCTCCTGCCTCGACATCCTGAGTCCTGGAATTATAAGCATGCTCCACTACACCTGGCCAGTGCTCCCCCTTCTATGAGAGGACAAACCCCGGAAGCCCACCCACCTGATGTCTCCAGCCATCAATCTGTCCTTACTCATATCACTGGGGTGAGGGGTGGGGTCGCCTCTCTGCTCTGACAGTGAGTGGCTCAGCTCAGTGCTCTGGTGTCCAGCGATAGCCTAGACATTGTATTCATGCTGGGTCTGACCTTCCCACTACTCACAAGGGAACAGTTCTGCTTCCCATCCTAGAAAGACACCGCAACATCTAGAGACATTTTTGAGGCCTAGAAGATGCCATTGGCATTAAGTGGGTAGACAAATCCATATCCTACAGCTCACAGGAAGAAAGCTCTCGTCCTCCACTCAGAATTAACAGTACTTACTGTCTCTGGGACACTGATGTAAAGGAAGCTTTATTCTACCCATCCAACAGCTGAATCCCGTGGTTCCGTGCAGGGAAGTGGTTTATCCACAGTTACCTGCTACACTGGCCATGCCTGAAGGCAGATCCCTACCTGTCTGACCCAAGAACCTTTGGCAGGCTCATGGGCCTTCTTCCCCAAGTGCAAGTTAGCTCAGATCTCTGGCAAATGTCCCACTGTTTTAGAAGATGCACTCTCCCCAGGGGGCACTCAAGGCCCCTGTCCCCCCACATCCCTTCTTTTCTGCTGGGTATTTCCCATTCTGAGCCCCTTGGACGTTCGAACTGAGGCTGAGGGCAAAGTCAGAGTGTAGATTTGCTCACCACAGATTGCCCTGCCTGAAGCTCCTTCCTGCACCCCTCGAGGCCTGCTCTGAAGGCATTACACACACACACACAGGTACCAGGCAGACTGAATCAAACTAGTCTCTCACTGTCCTATACTTCTTGGACACCCTTGGCCCTTCATCAGAGTCATGGAAGCAGCTGTCCCCCAGCTCCAGCATGTCAGCAGACTCATGTAGCACTTAAGTCCTCCAGCCCAAGCAGGACCGCACTGTCCTTCTGCAGTGCGTCTCCTTCGTCGTCATGTGGGTTCCAGGGGTCAAACTTGGGTCATCAAACTTGTGTGGCAAGTACTTTACAACATCTGATCCTCCTGCCTCCACCTCCCAAACGACGGGATTACAGGTGTGCACTGCCATGTCCAGCTCCACTCTGGCCACACCTGACCCAGAGCTCACCAGCCTTTATCCCTAATGACCTATCAGATCTGACACACTATTCCCTACGTGGCTTCTTCTACCATCCTGCACACCCTCAGGACAATAGTTCAGAAGCATCGGGCTAAACAAACCCGCGGCCGCCCAGCATCCCTATCTGTGACCCGGACTGGAGTCTTCTGTGCTAGGTACCCTTTTAGAGTGTGAGTCTTTGGTTCTAGGCAGTATTAGGACCAAAGAGCAAGTTTTCCAGCTCCGCAGGGGTGTCAGTGAGAGCCTCTCTCCTCATGTCTATGGTCTGTCTGGCTCCCATCCCATTTTTCCCTCAGACAGGAAATGGAACAGTCCCACAGATCACAGCCTCATGGCTTCTCTCTGAGTTCTGAGCAGCTACGACACAGCATGGAGGCTTCTGCCTCCTCCATGGCCCGTCTCCTGCAAGTGTCTCAAATGAACCCTACCTGATGGGGCCAGTCACAGCCTTCATCAGGCCTGGGGCATCAGAGCTTTGGCTGGGATACAAGTCAAGGTATTAAAATATCAAAGTCTGTGGCTCTGCATTACCTTAGGAGCTGAGGCGGGGACCACAAAGAGTCTATGAGCTGGCCCAGCATACCACTTGCCTCTTACAGATGCTGGCATTCCTGCCTCCCTGAGTCATTATCCCCAGTGGGCCTGCAACTTCACCATGCACATTTGGCTGTCCCTGCTCTACCTCTGAAACACTGCTGGTCAGAACCCTTCCCCTGCCCTGTGTATCACCTCAAGTGCTGTCTCCCTGTGACCCTCAAAACAAGTGCCCTAGACTGGGATAGAAGGATGAAATATGAGGGTGCCTGGGAGCCCTCGGTAATATCTGTAATTTTCCCTCTATGGCTGAAAAGCTGGTCTGTAATCTGGGATTCTTGAGGCGCTTAGTGGGGTGCTCCTTCAGACTCCAGGTCGGTGGTTCTTAAAGTGGGTGCTCTGACCACAGTCCAGGAGCAGGATCTTGGTAGACACTTGGTTTCTTAGGCTCCACCTTTGCTGAAACAAGCCGAAGGCTGAAGCCTCTGAGTGACTCTTTATATATACTAAGTCTGGGGTCTGCTGCTCTATGGTGGCCAGGGGGAGCCCAGCACAGCTTCTTCTCCAGCATGAGTGGTCTCTCTTCAGAAGCCCCATGGGCCCCTGCAGCAGCCTTCCTCTCAGTTGCAGGTCACAGAGGAAACCTTACGAGGATTCCCTACTCCCCGTGGTTAGTTACACTCAGCGAAGTGTCTACTTATATCTGTCTGCAGTCTCATGGAATAAGTACCTGTCTTGAGAAAATAACTCTAGGCCAAGTGAATGTTCCATGTTACAAATGTTAGGTCACAAGTGAGGCTCAGAACCCAGCCCTCAGGAGGCAGGGGCCAACTGATTCTTTCTTCAGGGTCCTGTGGTGAGAGATGTCTCCAAGCCTGGCTGCCTCTGAGGTGAAAAGGCAGGCTAGGCAGCATGCCTCTGGAGTCTGCTCTATCTCTGAAGTGGTAATCAGGGGTCAGTTCTACCCTTCCATTCCCCTAAGATAGGCAGTGTTTATTCAGAGGCGGGAAGGTCACCAATGTGCTAAGGAACTGGAGAGTCGGCAAGAGAAACCCTTGTGAGATAAAGTAGGAGGGTGAGGACAGCAGACGGGCAGGGTGGGAGCGAGCCAGAGCAAAGAGGACCAGACCCAGGATGGACAGAGAGCTCAGCCCAGTTGTACTCCAGAACCAGCAAACGCCCATTCTTCCCAGAGCACATCAAGGCACCCTACTGGCTGAACAACAGAGGGCCGCTGCTGCTCCCCCTGAACTGCCTCCCCTGAACAACTGGTGTGGACTTCCAGAACACCTCTCCCAACTTGCTTTCTAAGCTCTTTGAACACCCTCCCTCTGACTTCTCACAGCCAGGCTACCTGCACTGGCTGAGAGAGGAGCTGGGTCATCTTCATGCTGCTGGGCTGGAGAACTCTCCAGAGGTCTGGACAACCATATCCCATCTCAAGTGAGCCCTAGAGACTGAGCGTGTCCTGCTAGCATCTCTGGCATGTTATCTTCCTGGATAATTCCCCTGCTGAGCACCTTGAGTTTGGACCAGGCCCTGGGGCTGGCTCATGGAAAAGGAATCCACAGGGAACCCTTCTGATCCACAGGGCTTTGCTCTAGAACCATAACAGTGCAGGAGCCTTTGGTAAGAATCCTGGCATAGGAATCTTCACACAAGCATCACGTGGGGCACTGAAAGTGGGAGACAGATTTGACGCCCATGACTAAGGAGAAGGTACCCCCTGGCATCTGTTAGGTGAGGGCCGAGGATGCCTCCCGCGGAGTCCAGGGCAGCCTCACACCACAGATAATAAACAGCCCAAATGTCAACAGTGATGAGCCAGACAAACTCAGGTCCACAACTGTCAAATCCTTGACCCCCTAGATTTTAGAAAGGTGGAGGTCCAAGGCCTGATTGGACAAATTACAGGCTCATTCCTGCTGGGAACCAAGGGTCAACAGGAAGGGCAAGGAGCCCCCGAAGGAAGGGTTGGGCAGCTGCCCCACCTCTCCAGTCCCTAATAGTCAGACCCTGGCCCCAAGCCCACTAAAACTGTTCACAAGGTAGAGTCTATGGGCTCTCCGTTACTTCAACTCCATGTACGTTCCTGACTTTTGGCCCTTTCTTCATGAGCCCTTAGACAGGCAGAAAGACAATCAGACGGACAGACGGACAGACAAATATATGAGGCTATGAGGCCTCCTGTGCCCTCTGGACTCACCTGTCCAGTGGCCTGACCCGAGCCGTCAGAGCACACAAACTGCACAAACTCCTTCAACGAGTCCTGCCCGTGGTGGTGGTGGTAGCGGATGGTTGGGTGTGTAAAATACGGGCTCGACTGCTGGATGATGGACGTGGAGGGGAAGTGCAGGGCTGATGCTGTGGCCCGGGGGCTCCCTGTGTGCACAGAGGCAGGAGAGAGAAAAGGTTGTCAGGGTAGCCACGTGGGAAAGAAAGATGTGGCAGCGGACAGGCTGAGGATCCCGAGGAAGAGGCAGAATGGGGCAGAAGCACTGTGTCAGGAACAAAACCCCTCAGTCATCTAAATAAAAAACCATTGAAACGCAATAAAAAAATAAACTGGCAGACTACTACCTGAAGGCCAGCTGCTTGCTTCTATAAATACCATGTGACTGGAGCTGGGGGCGGACGTAGTTGAGGCAGGTGAGCAGTATGCTACAAGTGTAGGGTTGGATGCTATCTGCTCAAAATTGCTAGGAAGTCATTTGTCTGGTTTGTTTGTTCGCGGAGATGGGGTTTCTTGTCGCCCAGGCTGAACTTTATGACCTTGAGCCCCTTCCTGATCATCTTGTCTCTCCTAACGCTTGGACTGCAGGTGTGTGTCCGGCTGTCTGTGTTGTTTGTTTTGGTTGGTTGATTTCCTTTGGTTTCTGTCAGTGCTGAGGATTGAACTAGGGGTCCACACATCAGTCAAGCTTTCTGCCATATCTGCTTGTCATAACCTTTGCTCTTATTTGTTTTTTGAGACAGAGTCACACAGCCTCAAATTCTTGATCCTTCTGCCTCAGCCTCCCGTTTGCTGGGATTTCAGGTGTTGGCCTCATCCTATGTTTTGCAACTGTTTTCATTTTTTAGAAATAATACATTAATATATTACTTATCTTGAGGACTGAGTTTTTGGCATCCTTGACATTTTTCTTCTTGCACCCTTGGCAAACAGCGCACTTGCCCTGCCCTAGATGTGAGCCTGCCTGAAGGGCAGACCACAGGATACCGTGACTCCAGGGGCTCTGCACGGACGGGCCTGCCTGTGCAGGATGGCATCTAGCACACACACAACTCCACAAGTGTAAGTGGGATCCGCAGGCCTCCTTCGTGTGTTGGCCCCAACACCGAGCGCTCAGTCGCCCTGTCCAGGCCTCTGCTGCTCTTCCCACATTCCCCTCCCGTCTGTTTCCAATCAGCTCTCTTGCTCTCAGTTTCATTAGGGGGCTGAGGAAACTTGGCTTCTCACTGGAGTTCATAAAAATGGAGTGCAGCAGAGTGGAGCCTGCCTCCCTCCTGCAGCAGGCACAAGGCCCGGGCTCCCTGCCCCCACCGCGTGGCCACCACACCCTACCCCAGTGCTGGGCTGTCTCTGGGCTCTAAGCCAGGAGGCCCCAAGGAGGAAGCTGGGAGGTAAACCTCCCTGTTGTGTCCTACAGAAGAGAAGAGAGGAATGGCAGACACAGGGCCGCGTGCAGACAAAAGCCTCTGCTGCCAGATGGGTGCTGAGGGAGGACCGCAGCAAGCCAGGGAGGGCCGGGTTCCCACGTATTCCCACCTGGCCCCATCCCCGGGAAGATCAGCATCTTCTCAGGGCCTGAAGAGACGACCCTCAAAACAGCAGGACAGTCCTTCCCATGGCAAGCCCTTGTTCTTTTGGCCCACCCCTTTACTTCTGGGAAAAGCAGGGAAGCCCAGAGTAGGTGACCGTTTGCTCTAGGACAGACACCAGGAACTTGGACTGCTGAGAAGTGCTCTTCCCAATCCACAGGAGAGCAATTTGGCTCAACTACTTGCTGGTGGGGGGAGGTGGAGGCTGCATGCAGCTCCCAGTGAGCATGTGCAAAACATGCACCCAACACAGACTTATGCGGCCAGAGTTAGCGTGTGCGAGGGAATCTAGGAACCCAGTGAGCAAGCCTGGTTCTCAGAGGTCCGCTGCCCGTCCCCTGCCACCCCACTGCTGTGCCATGACCTCACTCAGGGAGCCCAGATCTGTCGCTTAGAGTGAGCCCTGGCCCCTGCTGCACCTGGCCAGCTGCCCCTTGCTACGGCTACCTCCCGCAGTGTCCCCTTAAGCCCCGCCTCCATCTCTCACCTGGTCTGACTCCAGCAAGCACAGGCAGCGGGTGGTGGGTGAAAGCCATGCGTGGGGAACTGCCCTGAGAGGAGAGGGCGCTGCAGAAGTCCAGTTTTCCTGACTTCTTTAGAGAAGCAGGGCCTGGGGGGAGGAAGCAGCAACACGCAGGTTTAGCTGGCTGGGGTGGGAAGCCAGCAAAGCAGCCCGCTCCTTCTCTCTCTCCCCAGAGCCCCGCAGCCCTCCCTCCACCTCGGGCCCTGCTCTGCTCCTTCTGCGGCCTGACCTCAGGGGTGCAATCTGGCTACGGTTGCTTCTGAAAGAGGAAAATGAGGCCCCTGGTAACACGGGAGAGTATGCTGGGCAAGAGTGGCAAGGAGGCGTCTGCTCCCTGACCGTTGATAAAGGAATAAAATGGGGTGCAGGGCTAGCATCTGGGAAGGGATGCGTGAGGAGCCCCCAGGAGCCGGGTGGTGAGCCAGGAAGGGCAGACAATGAAAGGGGCCAGAGGGACAAGGGTGGGAGGCACAGGCTGGGACCTGGGACAAGGTGACGTGAGCCCTAGGATACTCTAGCCTGCAGAAGTCAGCTCTGCCTTTCTGGAGAGAAGGAAAAGGGAAAGCATAGTTAAGGGCCCTCCAGAGGGTGCAACATCCAACAAGAGAACAAAGACAGGAGCCTGAGGGCTGGGAGGACCCTGGGGACGAGCCAGAGGGCAAGGACTGCCCAGGCCACAGGGCTCAGAGAGTAGGGTTCTTCTCTGCCCTAGTGCCAAAGGCAAGGGTGGCATCCAGCCACACAGGGGCACAAAAAAGACCCTGTTTGGGTTTTGCGTCTAAGAGTCAGAGATTGCAAGCCAAAGTCATCCCTGCCCAGTATGCACAGCATCCAAGTAACAGGCTGGCAAGCAGGGTTCCCAGGGACACATTCTTTTGGTATCTCTTGTCCTGGGCTGAGTTTCCAGGCCATGCCCAGGCTGACCAGGCAAGGTGGAGGTGAGGCAAATGTTGAGCTGCCATCTTTGAGGGATAAATCTTGTTGGTTTAAATGGGAACGGGGAGCCGCAGAACAGAAAACCAGAGTTTCAACCACAGAGAGAAGTGGCAGGGGGGGGAGGGCGAGCTCCCAGCGACCAGCAGAGGTGTTATCTGGCAGCAGCTGTGTGCCACCTGATAGCTGGCATGGTGAGGAGGGGGGAGCGCCCCACCAGCTGTGCACAGCTGTCCCTGCTGCTGCACAGCGCCTACCCAGCTGTTCCCATCCTGCAGCTGGGCTGCTTAATTGGCGATTTGTCGCAGCCCAGGGAACGACGAGTTGGGGTAAGGGATCCTGGGGGCGCCGTGCACGGCAGGACCGTCAAAGCAACAGAAACGGCAGGCAGTGGAGCGGACAGAGAGGAAAGACTGCAGTAGCCTGGCGAGGAGGCTCGTGGGGACACGGGCAGTCACTGGCCGTCAGCAGGTCATCAAGGCACCCTAGCAGCAGTCCCTGCAGAAGATGTCACCTGCCCAAGGCCAGGATCTGGGATATAGCAATGTCCAGCCTCCCAACTCCCTCTCTATCCACCTTCAGAGAGTCCCCTAGGAGAGTGTGTAGGTTACACTGGCCCAGGCCCTGTCTGCCACAGGGAAGCCCTGAGCAGGACCTCCAAGTCATGCTGGGTGCCTTTCCAGAAAGCACAATCTCCTCTGGTGCTCTAGAGAGTGCCAAGTCCATTCCTTCAGCCCAAGCCCAGGAGGTAAGCTCTGCTGTCTTTGCACAGGAGCCAGAGTCAAAGCCAGGGTCCCTCAGCAGGGTCTCTACCAGACAAGTTGCCGTCAGATCAGACTGTGACTCAAACAATGAATCCCAGTCCCAGTCCCATCCAGCGTTCCCAGCTCAATCTCGAGCAGGCAAGCTCTATGCACACTGTACAAAAGCAGGTCTGCGCTTGCAGGTCCCAAGGCCTCAAGGGCACCACAGCCTCTGGTGTGCACAGCCTTCCTTCTGGGCTTCTGGGCTCTCACACCATCAGCCTGCATTGGAGCAGCCCATGGCTGGACTCCACAGGAAGCCAGCTCGGCGAGGACTGGGAAGGTCTGGGCGGCTTCCTCAGGGCCCTTCAGAATCTCTGCTCTTTGCTCGCTTCCCAAGACAGTTCTGGCCTTCCACCCTCAGTTCTGAGCTTCTTTGTAAAGCTGGGCCCCAAGGCCAGGGTTTGCCACCTCAAATCTGTCTTCCTGAGGGCATCTGGCAATGTCTGGGGACATTTATAGTCGTCCAAATAGGGTGGTCGGATGCAGCGACGCAGCATGCAGCCCCAACACGCAGGAGGTGGGTAAGGGCGCTCAGAGTTTGAGACCAGCCTGGCTGTTATATAGCTAGGCCCTGTCTCAAAACAAAAACAACCACCTAAAGAAGGGGTAGATGTTTGCTACTGGCATCTAGTGGTGGACCCAGGAATACTGCTGAACACCTTCTAACACAAGGGCAGCCCCAGCCTCAGAAAGCCAGGGGGCCTCAAATGCAACCTTGGGCCCAGCTGGGAACCTCAAGGCTGGGTGGGTCTCTAGAGGCAAGGGGTCTATGAAAAAGAAGCCATGCCTTTAATAAATGGCATTATAGGCTTGGTAGCCATCTGCTCTACCTACCATGCCCACAAGCTAGCTAGCAACTTGGGAGGCTCAGCTCCTCACCCCACTCTCCTCCTTCAGCATGGTCTGCCACCTGACAGAAGAGGCCACAGGGAAGCACAGGCTGCCACGTTGTGACTGCCATCTCCATACCTGCATCCACGTCATTGGGCCATCCACTAGACTGGCTGCTACCAGCTGCTGGGGAGCGGCCTGTCCCAGGGTAGAACACATCATCAACTGGGCTCTCCATCTCGCTGTCATCGATGGACTTGGGGCGCTTGGTGGTGCTGAGGAAGAAGGGAGTCAAGTGGGTCAAAGTTCCAAGCAGCCGCCAGGTGCTGAGGCCCGGGTATTGTTTGCTGGTGCGTGCCAGCCTACGGAAGCACTCCAGTTCCTGGAGGACAGCAGCTCCAGACCCGCTCTCCTGCAGGTTACCAGGAGATCACTGAGAGCCCATCTAAGAACAGACAAAACCTCCATCTGCCTGCTCTGTCCCAGCCACGATTTCCCATCAGCTCTCAGTTGTGCCGTGAAACTTAACCACTAAACAGTATTGTGAGCCAGCAGTGGGGCTCACATCTGTCACCCCAGTACTCGGAAGGCTGACACAGGAGGATTCCAGCGAATTCCAGGCCAGCTGGTTGAACTTGTCTCAAAAATAAATAAATAAATAAATAAATAATAAAATAATAAAAAATATTCTAATGCAAGATTAAAAACAAACAGACCGGCAGGCTGGAGCGATAGATAGCTCAGTGGTCGAGAGCATGTATTTATTGCTCTTACAGAGAACCGAGTTTGAGTGCCCGGCATTC
>CABHPQ010172191.1:0-31810 GCA_902168405.1 Peromyscus aztecus | reverse complement strand
CACTTCATCAATACCATGCCGTGCTAGGCCATCACGGACGAGGGTGGTCTTCAGCACCTCTTGTAAGGCAGTACTGGCATCCATTACACCTCAAGCAGCAATGCCTTCCTCTGCCATAGTGGTGGATTATAGGCAAGTCCTAATCTTGAATGCACCGGAGACTCTACCTCTACCCAGCTCAGAGGCAGCAGGGGAAAAGGCTTTTTTTTTAAACGCATTGGTGTTTTGCCTGCATATAAGTCTATGTGAGGGTATTAGATTACCTGGAACTGGAGTGCGGGTGCTGGGAATTGAACCTGGGTCATCTGGAAGAGCAGTCAGTGCTCTTAACCACTGACCCATTTCTCTAGCTCCCTTCAGGAAATTTTAAGTTATTTAACTAGGGGAAAACTATCATTTTTCATTCCAAAAACTGTTTCCTTATTACTCATCCTCCAAGATCAATTATATTTTCTAACTACCTTCAAAATATCTACCTTAGAGTCAACACGCCCCAAACTGCACCCTGGTTACTTTGAAGCTTCTCTTCATTTCTTAAGTTTCATAGTTGAGCCTTTCCCCTCACACTTACATCAAGCTCATCTTCCTAAATCTAGTTCATTCTATTCAACTAATTACAGTTCCACTTTATGAATCAAGGGAAGCTGCTTACTTCATTTTACCACAATGTAACAACTTACTAAACAATCCTTGTACTATCTGGCCAAAATCTTACCACTTTCTTAAGCAGCAATTCTTTCTAAACCCAGCCTTCTGACCAGCAGCAACTGTATTACCTGGGACCATGTTAGAAAAGGAAATATGTGGATCTGACCTAAAACCTACATTAATGGGAAATGCTGAGAGTTGAGACCAGCAAATTCTGGTGCATAGTCAAGTTTGAGACTTCTTAGTCCAATACAGCAACTCTAGATTCCTCCACTTGGCTCTGGAACGGGGTCTCTTCCTTATTTTTATTTATTTCCCAGTGACAGCGCCTCACTTACATGTCTAGCAATGTCAGTCCCTTCTCTGTCTAAACCAAACCCTTAACCATTTTCCATTTTCTTTCTTGATAGATTGCTCAGGCTATAGTCTTAATTTCCTTAGATCAAGAGATCCTTCCAACTCAGCCTTCCCAGGAGCCAAGATTATAGACAAGTGCCACCTCACCCAGCTTCCATTTCCCTCTGGTTTTCAAAGCAGGCTATCTGCTGTCTTTTCCCTACAAAAATGTCTTCAACAATTTTGTAGTCCACATTACCCTTTTTAACTGGTTCTCTGCAGTTAATATCAACTAACTTACATTTTAACTATTTGTTGGGCTTTTTTTTTTTTTTTTTTTTTGGTTTTATGAGACGGTATCTCTGTGTAGTTTTGGTGCCTGTCCTGGAACTCACTCTGTAGACCAGGCTGGCCTCGAACTCACAGAGATCCACCTGGCTCTGCCTCCCGACTATTGGGATTAAAGGTGTACCTCCACCCGGCTTGCTGGGCTTTTTAAAAGGTATAGCTTTCCCCATCTTTAGGATAGCTTGGGGCACAGAGTACTTGCCCATAACATCTTGCTAGTGTGTTAGTCTTACTGACTCTCTGAAGTGTGGGGATGGACATACAGGTCAAAGTACTATTTCATCAAGGATCGTTAATATACTCCTCTGCCACCATTCGATATTATGAGAGCCACAAACTTGGCGAGCCTACAAACATTGCAATAATAAAACGACCTGGACACCCATAACTAAAGGGTTTCTGTGACAATCAATAGAAAATCACAGTCTAAGCTATCAAGTCCACAAACTTAGCTTCCAACTAACTTCAGTGATAACACCATGTCACCGGAACAGCTGTTCATCCGAGTTTGACGAGCTCAGGCAGCCCGGGCACATAACCAAGTTTAAAATGTAATGACGTGAATCAGAACATCCCAAAGACCTACGGTTTGCAAAAATAAAGGGGAGGAGGAAGGAGGGCAGAAAGGAAAGGGATAAGGAGATAATAACATTTTACATGTGTAAATAGATGATTCTGGAAGACAGGGTGGAGGCGGTGGGAGGAAGGCAGATGGACAGCCATCGGTGCGCTATAGGAAAGCCTCTTCCAGTACAGACGGGAAGGAAACACGGCAGCTGCGGAGCTGCCTGCTTAGGACGACCACTGAGGCAGACTGACAGGAAGGCAGAAGACACGGGGACGACCTCGGAGATGGCTTTCGGGGTCAGGGGAGTGGTCGGGAAGTCAACACAACTTTTTGTTTATGATTATTATTTTTTTTTTTCAAAGGCGAAGTCCGAAGGTTTGTCTGACCTGCCCCGATGAGTGATGCGGAGGAGGCCATAGCTGGCCAGGGACAGACACGGGACGTGGGCGTCTCCCTCAGAGCCCGCGTCACCTGTGTGAGGACCCACGGC
Source organism: Peromyscus aztecus (assembly GCA_902168405.1). Lineage (NCBI taxonomy): Eukaryota > Metazoa > Chordata > Mammalia > Rodentia > Cricetidae > Peromyscus > Peromyscus aztecus. The sequence continues at coordinate 29,420 of CABHPQ010172191.1, read as the reverse complement.
GCCACTCACCTTTCCCACTCGGAAGCCGTGGTGAAGTCCGTGATCTCAAACACCTCGGACTCGGGCTGCGGGGGGAGAGAGAGGAGCACAGACATTAAAGCCGCGGAGCAATTGCCGTGGGCGGCAGAACCCGGTGACAGACGCCACCAGGGCGCGGAACTCACCTCACTGTCCGCCGCCATCTTGCGGAGCGGAGTGCCAGGCCGCGCGCGAAGGCTGCCGGGAAGGAGGGAGCTAGGAGGCGGGCACTGAGTGGCCGGGGGCGTGGCTTCGTCGCGGAGTGGGTGTGGCCTCGGTGCAGGCCCGCCCCCGGAGGGCGTGGTGCCTTTTCTCCAGGCAGGAAGATCTTAAGAGTGACTTCAACTCTCCCGCTAGGTTGTTTAATAATATATTTTTAAAATCCTGTAGTGGCTGGAGAGATGGCTCTGCGGTTAAGACTACCCGGTGCTCTTCCAGGGGACCTAGGTTCGATTTCCAGCACCCACAGGACAGTTCCCAACTGTTTGTAACTCCAGTCCAAAGGGATCATATGCCCGCTTCTGACCTCCACTGACACCAGGCGTGCACGTGGGTGCACAGACTTACAGTCTGACAAACACACACATTAAATTAAATTTAAGAATTTTTTAAAATTTATTTTATGTGCATTGGTGTGAAGGTGTCAGATCCCCTGGAACTGGAGTTACAGACAACTGTGAGCTGCCCTGTGGGTGCTGGGAAATGAACCAGGGTCCTCTAGAAGAGCAGCCAGTGCTCTTAACTGCTGAGCCATCTCTCCAGCCCCTTCAGAAATATTTTTAAAAGAATTTAAAAAATAAAAGTATTCTGTGGACTCAAGCAGAGCTGTTGAACCTTTTGACATTGTCACGTGATATTGTCATCTACAAATGTGTTGAGCCACATTCATAGATATCCAGTAAAGACCCTAGATGTGTGCGGTCAAATTGTATTTAAAAATCTAAAGCACTCTGTGTTTGTTTTCATTGAAATGCTTTTTGTTTTGTTGTTGTTGAGACAGGGTTCCCAAGCCAGCCCCAAATTCACTGTGGTGAGAAGGATGATCTGGAGTTTCTGATCCACCTTCTGAGTATCCTGACTATAGGCATGTAGCCCCAGGCTTGGATTATGCAGTGAAGCTGGAACCCAGGACTCTGTGCATGCTAGGTAAATGCTCTACCTGAACTATATCTGAGCTATAACCTCAGACCTTGTTCAAACTTTACTGACTTGTAGACACTGACCAAAATCCTATAAACCCACCATCTCTTTATCCTAAACCACCCTGAGGGGGAGAAAAAAAAGTTAAATTTTAAAAAATCATACAAGTTACATATTTTCTGAAGAGAACAGCATGCTGTTTGACGAATGCTTCACTTTTTAAACCACTGAAGAACAGGAGTGCCAACTATCAGTTGAGAGTTCTGTTGGGAACTGGAGTGACGGCTCAGCAGTTAAGAGCATTGAGTGCTCTTGTAGAGGACCTGGATTCCGTTCCCAGCATCCACACGACTGCCCTCCATACCTCTAGTTTTAGAGGATCCAGTATCCTCTTCTGGCCACATATATTCAAGCAGCCAAAACACTCAGACACATAAGAATTAAATAATAAATCCTTTTTTTTTTTTCAAAGACAAGGTCTTTCTAGTATGTAGTTCTAGCTCTCCAGGAACTCCCTGTGTAAACTAGGCTAGTCTGGAACTCAAAGAAATCCACCTGCCTCTGCCTCCACCAGGGTACTGGGATTAAAGGCAGATGCCATCACACCCAGCCTTTAAATAATAAATCTTAAAAAGAAAAAAAATCTATCTCAAGCCAGTGAGATAGCTCAGCAAGTAACGGCACATGCTGCCAAGCCTGAAAACCTAAAGTCCATCTCAGGGACCCGAATGGTGGAAGGAAGAAACCAACTCCTGCAAATTATCCTCTGACCTCCACAATTCTGCCAGCCCTCCCCCACCCCAAATAAATAAATAAATAAATAAATAAATAAATAAATAAATAACTACATACATGTAGCTTTAAAAATGACCTTCATATATGTGGTGGGCAGTGCATTGGAACACACACACACACACACACACACTAAATAAATAAATAAATAAATAAATAAATAAATAAATAAATAAATAAATAAATAAGCTGTGAAGAATTCTGTCATAAATAATGAAATATTGTACATAAGCTTGGTGTATGTGGTGCTACAGAACAAACCCAGAGACTCCAGCATGCTTGACAAACATTGTACTAGCTGGGCTATATCTTCAACTCCTTGAGTTCATTTTAAGCCTGGCACAGTAGCCAATGTGTCTCTTTCGGCTGGATATAAAAACAAGAAAGAGCCAGGCGGTAGTGGCGCACGCCTTTAATCCCAGCACTCGGGAGGCAGAGCCAGGCGGATCTCTGTGAGTTCGAGGCCAGCCTGGTCTACAGAGTGAGTTCCAGGAAAGGCGCAAAGCTACACAGAGAAACCCTGTCTCGAAAAACCAAAAAAAAAAAAAAAACAAGAAAGAAAGACCAAGATCGTAAGTTTTGATGATGGAAACAAAGTGACAGTAAGTTTTCATAGTTAAAAACAAAATAGGAATAAGGGGATGTAGCTCAGTTGGTAGAATGCCCAGCGTGCATGAAGGTCTGGGTCACTCCTAGAGTCACCGGATGTGGTAGTGTGCCCCTGTAATTCTAGCACTTTCTGGCCAGCCAGTTTAGGCAAATCAATAAGCTCCACAAAAGACTAAAAAGAGGAGAGTAAACAATGGATAGAGACCCAGCGAAATTTGTACATGGAAAAGGATTTCTTTTCTTTTCTTCTTATGTGGGACTTTGCCAGCATCACAGGTACCCACAGAGCCCAGGAGCCAGAAGAGGGCATCAGATCCTCCAGGCTGTGAGTTGCCAGGAGTTGAAACTGGGTCCTCTGCAAGAGCAGTGAGTGTTCTTAACCAACGAGCCATCTCTTCTGCTCCTGAGAAGAATCTCTTTTTCACATTTAAGATCTTTAAAGTGAAGTAGGTCCATGGGTCTTAGGGTCAGACTGATCTGATTTTAGCTATTTACTATTTAACTTTTTAAATTTTTTAGCTTCCCTAACCCTGTTCATATTAGTAAAAAGCGGTCTATAATACCAATTACTATGTAGGATTGTATTCAAGATTGAATTCACATAAAAACAACCCAATGTCCAGCCTGAGATAGATGAGCAATGTAGTAGTAGTCTTTATAAGGAATGTCCCATGAAAACTACGAAACACTACTTACGTACGAGGCATTACTCTTCTCCCTCCTTGATGAGTATTGAAGATGGTTCAGAAAATAAAACAGTCTCAAAGACTTTGCTTCCTGAAGTTAAATTTTAGACAATGCACGAAGCTGCCGAATGAGGTTGCTAAGGCAAGGTTTCTTCCAAGATATTTTTGGCTTCTTGTCCTCTCCCTGGAGAAAATTTTAAAATACATTATTTGTTACAGCGAAGTGTGAAGCCAGGATGCTAATGATGTAGAAACCCATGGGAAACACACTTTTATTAGACTTTTTTTTCCCCCTCCCCGCTGCCTCAAAAAGCAGAAAAGATCCTATTTCTCTGGAATGAAGGGCTGTTTCCATCTACATCCTGAGGCAACAGCTTCTCCTTAGAAACTTGTTTCCTCACTAGTATAATTCAGTTATTTCAAGGTGTTACCAATAATGGCCACAGGGAGCTATTTTGACGCACAGGCAATTTAAGAGATTAGAAGCTTTGGAAAAATCACCCTCAGCTGGGACCTCAAGGGACCATGGGGGCATAACAGTTTAATTAGGTCATGATGACAAAGAAAACATCGTTTGTGTGGGACTCCGCTGTTCTCGTCTGTCTGTCTTGACGGCACTGTGTAGGACAAAATAGGACCTCTCCATGATGCTGTCCCAGAATGCCTCCAATAGAAGCTGCTACTGGCAGAGGAGGACCATGGGAACAAGAATCTTCAAAGAGAGATTCTCTAAAAAGTCCAAACTGCCTGGGAGTGTTTGCTCATTCGAGAAGCGGCTACCGTGTAGTTGATCCTATAGAGGGATTCGGTGAAGAATAATCCCCTCCCGCTGTGTTCGCCATCTGAGGACAGAGATAAGACACAAGTAATGCTAATGTGGTTTAGAAAGGATTGTGTGATGTTTATTCAATCTCTTAAAACTCTTTTAAAAAATCAGTGCTGGAAAAATATCCAAGTGACTTTCAGAACACACTTGCATCCTAAAAAAACGAAGCCCACTTTTTTGTTGTTTCGTTGTTTTGTGCACACGTGTTCAAGGGTGTGTGGGTGTGTGTAACTCAGAGGACCACCTCAGGTGTTATTCCTCAGAAATGCTGTCCACTTTTTTCTTGAGACAAGGTCTCTCATGGACTGGCCTGGAGCTAGCCCATCAGGTTAGACTGGCCTAGGTGGAGACCATTTCCACCAGAAGATGTGGGTTAATAAATGAAAATCTCAGTGTTAGGGCATGGGAGAGCTCCCTACTGGGATTCCAAGTGTACTATATAATACCCAACTTTTTTATGTGGCTTCTGGGCTGGACTGAAGTCTTCCTACTTATAAGGCATTTATTATACTGAATGACCTGTGCTCCAGCCCTACTGGTCTTTGGTTTTTTGCATTTTTCAGACAGGGTCCCCATTCTACAACACAGGTTGACTTGGAACTCATAATGTCATCCGTGCTAGCTTTATAACCATGAGTGATCCCTCTGCCTCAGCCTCATGAGTGCTTGGATTACCGATATGATGCACCTCACCCAGCTTAAAACCATTGTTCATTGAACAAAAAACAAGATTCTCAAGTGTGGAATCTCCAGAGAATGTGAGGCCAGGTAAATCTGAATTCAGTCACTCACCATTCATTCAGCTACCTCTTCATTCAGTGAACTTTAAAAAAACAAAACAAAACAAACAAACAAAAAAAAAGCCACTCCTAGCTGGGCAGTGGTGGTGCATGCCTTGATTCCAGTGCTTGGGAGGCAGAGGCAAGTGGATCTCTGAGGTTAAGGCAAGTCTGGTCTACAGAGTGAGTTCCAGGACAGCCAGGGCTATACAGAGAAGCCCTGACTTGGGGCAGGGAGGCAGACAAACAAACAAAAACAGAATGTTGGGGGCCATGTGAGGGGGCCAACAGGCAGCATTGGAACTCATGGGTGGTTGGCAAAGCCACACCTGAGTGAGCCTTGGAGCCTGCAGACCTCATGCTGTCATTGAACACAGCTCTGATTGCTACCTTCCTGGTCACCACATCCCTCACAATCTCTGGGTTATATGAAGACTCTCGGGGAGCTTTTAGTCCCCTACTGGGCAGTGTTACTGGTACTTACAGTAATAGTGCTTGACTTTTTCCACCCTTAGAAAGAATTTAGACATGTAGAATTGTTAGTAAGGTTAGGTTAAGATGTTTTTGTTGACGGCTTTGAGGTAGAAAACCTTGGGGAACAATTTGAAGTTTAGAAGGGCACATAGTTGCATGAGGGGCTCGTTGAGGTCAAGAAACAAGAACGAGGCAGCCCAGTTATTATTAGCTGACACGCCTTTCTTGCTAGGATGGGTTGGTGATCAAGGGTGATGATTAATTCCTTGTACCCATTTCTGCCCTCAGCTTCCTCATAAAAACTGCTGATGAGTGGGTATGCACCCTGAGGAGTTAAAGTAGAGCTGACTGATTGTTTTCCATATATGAAAGTTTAGATTTGTGATTCTTTTAAGTTTTTTTTATAAGATTACCATTGAAGATAAATAATAAAGTGATTGATCCTTTCCTTGTAACTGCAAAATGCAGCCTGCCAGTAAAAGAACTGGCTGAGAAAAACACCTTGCTTGTTTACACTCTGTTAATCTATAAGTTGCTTGGACATGAATGTATGTGGGTTCTTGGGGATAATTTGATTTTCACCTGTAATACCTAAAATGTTTAATCAGATAAGGGATATGGAAAACATATTGCTTTTTACTTGCATTCATTGTAACCATTCACTTCAAAAATAGAATGTAACCACATTGCAACTTTCATACTGCTTGAAAGATTTTTGCTGGGGTATATAAGCTGTAAGGAAAAAAAATAAAAGTTAGAAGGAAGATATCAAGTGAGGTACAGAAGGGATACATCTGGATAGACGTAAGAAAAGAAATAAAGAGATGAGAGAGATGATAGAAAGACCCTAAAGGTGTGTGTGTGTGTGTATGTGGTGTGTGTGTGTGTGTGTGTGTGGGGTGTGTGTATGTGTTTTGTCTGTGTGTGGTGTGTGTGTGTGAGTGGTATGTGTGTGTGTGGTGTGTGTGTGTGTGTGTGTGGTATGTGTGTATGTAGTGTGTGTGTGGTGTGTGTTTCCCTTTTTTCGCTGGCCCCAGAGAGTTAAGTTTTGCCCTACTCACCAACCCCAGAGAATTTAAGTTTTACTCCATAAAATAGAAAAGTCAAATTGAATGATTAGTCTGCCGACTCCTCCTCTCCTCTCCCCTCCCCTCCCCTCCGCTCCCCTCCCCTCCCCTCTCCTTCTCTCCTCTCCCCTCCCCTCCTCCCCTCCTTCATTTCTTCCTTTCTCTTTCTGTACTGAGGATTACAGGACTTGCAAATGCTGGGCAAGCATCCTACCCCAGAGCCACAGTGTGAACCCTATCTTTTAGTTATTTTATATTTCCAGTATGTTCTACTTTCTGCAAGACAAGGGATGTGCCTTAATTACTTTTATTTCCTCTATTGTGTTTCACATATAGAAGATTCTTGGTGGATGTTCCTAGAACTGATCGCATGCCCAGGAGAACTTTAAAGACTGTGAATTTCACACACTAGCATTTGGCTCACTAAAGGAGAACCCAGATTCTTAACAGGAGCTGTGTTTTTATTGCATTTTGTCTATGTAGAGAGGAGAAATCATTTCAGGAAACATTAATGCCTCGTGAAATGCTGTAAGGACAGATTTGAAAGGAGGGCAATTGTAGTTTTGACTCCAGCCTCAGTTTTAAGAGAGTCCCGTGAATACTTTAGGAATGCTTGGGCAGCCTCAAGCCGTTCAGCAGAGACAGGACTGAAGGGTTTTTCCAGTTTAAGAAGCTTTTCTGCTGAGGCAGCACTACTGTCAACGTGAGCTGCGTGGCGGGCATGTTCAGTGTGACCTCTTTGTCCCTGCGGCATAGCGGTGAAGAAAAGTGGATTTGTTTGTTGGTTTGTTTAGTTATTTTGCTGAAAGATCATGAAGGAGCCTGTTGTTGTGTGTTCATGCATGTCTTAATTATATAAGTAATTAATTATATATCACATAACATTCTATCTTTACATACTGATAAATATTTGGTTATATTATATATAAATATATACGTTGATTTAAATATATGTGATATATATCATATATGTGTACGAACATTTATGTACATATATGTGTATATGGAGACCTGAGGCCAGCCTCCTGTGTCATCCTCAGATGCTACCCAGCTTGTTTTTTTGAGACAGAATCTCTCACTAACCTGGAACTCACTGAATAGGTTAGACCAGCTGGTCAGCAAGCCCCATGTACCCACTTGCCTCAGCCTCCCAGGCACTGGGGTCACACGTGCATGGCATCATGCCTGTCTTCTTCATGCAGGTTCTGGGGATTGGACTCCAGGCTCAAGCTTGCACCGGAACACACATTCCTGGGAGCTTTGTTCTAACCGTCTTCTCTTCTACTTGGGAAGAAGACGACAGACAGAGGGCAAGAAGAACAGGGCGTCTCTGTGGACATGGAGAAGAAATAAAGGTGGCTGTATTGTCATAAAGGAAATACAAAATGATGGAAGAACAGAGCGTATTAGGGGAATATATTGGAGAAGTTCATTGGGTGTCTTAGGATTTCTGTTTCTGTGATAAAACACCATGACCAAAAGCAACTTAAAGAAGAAAGAGTTTATTTCATCTTACAGTTAGCCGGTCACACTCCATCGCTGAGGGGAGTCAGGGCAGGAACTCAAGGCAGGGACCTGGAGGCAAGGGCTGATGCAGAGTCCGTGAGAAGTCCTGCTTCTTGGTTTACTCCTCAGGGCTCATTCAGCCTGTTTTCTTGTAGCACTCAGGACCACCAAGCTCAAAGATGACACCACCCAGGGGGAGTTGGGTCCTCTCACGTCAATTATCAATCAAGAAAATTCACCACAGGCCTGTCCCGAGGCATTTTCTCACCTGAGGTTCCCACTTTCCAGTGTGACGCTAGCTGGGTCAAGTTACATAAAAACTAGCCAGCGTGAAGCACTAGAGCCTGGAGGAGTGTACTCCAGTGAGGGCAAGCTTCCCAACATGTTGGCCACCAGAGGGAAGTCTTGACCACTGTCTTGTGTCTTGTTCTCCTGCTCCTCCCCCTCCTCCGTGTGTGTGTGTGTGTGTGTGTGTGTGTGTGTGTGTGTGTGTACAGAGGATCATGTTATCAAGTCACACTTACACAAACAGATCTTACATAGTATCAAGTTTTACTAATCAGTCCAGTGAGTGGATTTAGCAGCTAGAAGTACTTACAAAAAGCCTGACTACGGAGGTCCACCCCCAGATCCCCAGAACCCACATGGTAGAAGAAGGAACCAATTTCTGCAAGTTGTCCTCTTACCTTTACACACAACAACAAAAAACCAAACAAACAAATACATAAACAAATACCAAAAAAAAAAACAAAAAACAAACCAGGAAGCAAGTTAGATCCCATTACTCCCTGAGTGGTAGGGTATGCTATAATTCTACATTTGGAATAGAGTCAAACTCCTTACTGCTCCTGTTAGACCCTTGAAGATCTGGCCTCTGTACACCTTCTTATCTCAGTTCTGACGCCTTTGCCCAGCCTCCTTCCTGAACTTGAGCACTTAACACACTTCAGCGCCTCTGTACCAGCCGCACACGCAGCCTGGAACTCTCCACACGACCCACCCAAAGGACAGCTGCTGCCTTTCCTTTGCAGTGAGAGATGAACCATCGTCTCTCGGGGACTTGTGACAGGGCTCAACTTTGCCATGCAAACCTGAGGATCTGAGTTTGATCCCTGGATCCCACCATGGAGAGGGAGAATTGATGCCCAAAGTTATCCTCTGACCTCCACACGCATGCTGGCGTGCTCATGCGCCCACATGCTCACACACACAACCATAATAAATAAATCAACCTCAAAAGCAGAACGAGTAACCCCCCCCAAGCCACCTCTTAGATCTTCCACGAGCACAGTCTGATAATGCCCCCTACCTCCCCTGACTCACAACTCTCAGCCTCCCTTGCTGAAATTTTCTTCATAGCATTTACAGGTATCTAACTCCATGACCACTTACGGCTTTATGGGACCTGTCTTGTTCATCTGATAACTCCAGTGCTTAGACGGATACTTCGCACTTACACACGAACACAAATCATCACGTAAAGGAACTTCCTACCAAACCTGAAGACCTAAGTTGGATCCCTGGGACCTACATGGTAGAAGGCAAGAACTGACTTCCACAAGTTTCTGACCTTCACATGTGCAACACACACACACACACACACACACACACACACACACACACACACTAGAAATGATCCTGAGTGAATGAAAGGAAACCCCACTTCTCTTTACATTCAGCTAAATATCAAGCTTGAGGCCTACCTGAAATCCATTAGACGTTGTCTCAATAAAAATAAAAATAAACGGAAAAACGACCTCACATTTTTCTCTTCAGATACGCTTTGGTTAATCTCATTCAGTCACTGAACTCATTTGCCATGCATATATATGTGACTCAACTTTTTTTTATTTAACATAATTTATTGATTCTTTGGGAATTTCACATCATGCACCCTAATTCCACTCACCTCCCAGTCCTCCCATACCCTCCCCTCAACCCTGCAGCGCCTCCCCCAAAAGAAATTTTTAAAAAAAATCAAACAAAACGAGCAAACAAACAGACAAACCAAACCAAACAAACAAGACCTATTCGCTCCTCCATCTTTCCCACCTCTCCAACACCTCTTCATCCGTCCTGGTGGCGTTGGGGGCCTCAGTAAGTCACATAGTACACACTTTTGTCCAATCAGCTTTACTTGCAAATGTTCATTGCAATGAGTCACTGGTCTAGTTCAAGACTTCTGGTTTCTGGTCCACCGTCATCACTGGATCCTCACCGGAAGTCCTCCGGGATATCCATCCCAAGGCTGCCCCAGTGACTCAACTTATCTCTCACCTACATAGTACCCATTGTCCCATAAACTTTTACAGATCCATTTGCTTTACTAAGTATCAACTCTTGGGAGATTAATAAGCAACTCAAACTTAAGTAGGTCCATAATAACTCTTTTTGTTTTAGCCCAAGCATTCTCCTACCATTTCTAGCCAGTAAATGACAATAACCATTTACATATTTGGCTAAGTCCCAAATGAAAGTTTTCCTCAATACCTTCCTATGTCTCCCAATTTCAATATTCTTAGCATATCCCGTCAATTCAACTTCTAAAATACCACTTTGGAACTAATGTCATTTCCTGCCATGGTGAGGAATTTCCTGCTGTATATTTTGTAGTAAAGGTGACCAGTACTTGCTGGTTTTGTTTATGTGAAAATGATTCCCATGCTGGGGATGTGGCTCACTTGGTAGAGAGTTTGCCTAGTGTGTGTGAATCCTTGGTTTCAAGTCTAAGCACCCCCTACTGGTGGAGAATAGTCCACACTAGTAATCCCAACTCAGAAGGTAGAGACAGGAGGATTCGAAGTTCAAGGTCATTCTAGGCTACCTAGCAAAGTAGAGGCTAGCCTAAGCTGTGTGAGATAGACCTTACCCTGTGTTTACTTTTGTAGTCTGGCAACCCACTTGCTGACCTTCCGAATCCTCAGCTAAACAGTTGGAATAATGGTGTGTTTCTTGAATGGTTGTTTTGATTGAAGAAAATTTAAAAGAACCACAAAACAAATACAACAAAAACTATTGTAATTAATAAAAGTAGATTTTAGGGCAGTCAAAGACGCAGCAAGCATTGATAAAAATTGATCAAAACTCCTTATGTAACCTTTAGAAAGATGAGTATGAATAGACGGGAGAGAAAACCCCACAATAGAAACTAAGCTTTGTTGTTGTTGTTTTTACAAATAATTATTTTTTATGTATGTGTATATCTGTGTTAGTGCATGCCACCTGTATACAGGTGCCTACTGAAGCCAGAAGAAAGTGTCAGATCCACTGAAGTTGTGACCCACCCACCCACCCAGGGAGTTGGGAACTGAACCTGGGTCCTCTGTAAGAGACACAAGTGCTTGTGATGCTGAGCCCTCTCTCCAGCCTAAGCTTCACGTTCTCAAAGGCATTGGAAGTGGTTCTTGACTGCACAGCTGCACCTCATTTCAGTGAAAATATACATCTTTAAAGAGGAGACCTCCACACCCTTCAGTGGATAGTAGGAAAGACCAGCAGTTCCAAATGCCAGCTAGTCTTATGTTCTGGTATGTTCCTTATGAGTATGTTCGTTTTCATGGTCTCTCTCAATGCTGGGTTAGTTGTAGTCTATGAGTCAGACAAAAATGCATCCAATCTGCTGAAGCATTTGTGTTAGAATATACTACAAGCCTCTCTAGACAAGAAATGTAGCACCCAGGAATAGAGGCAAGTGAATCTCCGTGAGTTTGAGACCAGCCTGGCCTATATAGTGAGTTGCAGGACAGCCAGAGCGACAAAGTGAGACCCTGTCTCAAATAACGAAGAGGAGGAGGAGGAAAAGGAGAAGGAGAAAGAATAAATGTGTCTCAATGAAAGGATTCCTCAAGTTTGAGTCAATGAACACCACCAGTCCAGGGACAATCTATTGGATTCGATTCTTATTACCAACGTGTTGGGGTCCACAGAGGTTTCCTAGTGAGATCTGAGCTTGCTTTACACATCAGGGCTGCATAAGGGAATGGATTGACTACGTGTGTGGTTACTAGGTGTTTGGAAGGGTCTGCACTTGGCTGTGCTGGGGAGGGGTGGGTCTTTTGCTCCACCCCTTGGCATTTCTATAAATAGCTCTTTACGGGTAAAAAACAGAAGGGGCTGGTGGGTTTTGACCCAGGCCTTCCCGAGGCTATCATGTGTTTACATCTGTCTCTCTCCTCTATATTTCTAGCTAAATATTTCTCACTTCTCCCTGCTTAAGAGTATCCTGGTGGGGGCGGGAGTGGGGTGGGGGTATGGGAGGTGTGGGGGGTGGGGAGCAGGTCTCCCACACCAACCTCATCAGGTTCAGAACCTAAGTCTTGGCAATCCCTAATAAGTCAGGCTGGGCCACCCATCCTCAATAGGCCATGTAAATAGGCAAGTAACAATGAAAAGCAGCCAAAGGAGGTTTATTCAATGTTGGCATGCTGGGAAGAGTAACAAAAAGGTCTAGTGACTCCCACCTAAATCCATCACTGAGATCCTGTTGTGAAGTTTAGTCTAAATAAAGGGTGAGAAGTACATATGACTAAGCAGTCCTAGGGAAAATGTGGTCCTGCCTGGTCCTGACCCACCATTGTTTGGGCCCCAGTTTCTCTTGCAAGGTGTTCTCAAATTGTAATCATTTCCTGGGAGACAAGCTCCTCCCTGGCTGGCCCCAGGCTCCAGCCGTTCTCTTTCCCAGCATGGGACTTTCAGTTTCTTGGGGTCCATTGCTTCAATAGTCTGATAGTCAAAGAGAGAGGTACTATGCCTCGTTAGAATGTCTTCAACCTTGCTTGTATAGTTATATTATCCCTCTGACCTGTCTTGGATTTGAAAAGGGACCTTTCAGCACACAGCAGGGATACAGAGGCATGCCTCTTCTGGAGAACATCTCACTGAGTAAAGAGATAATGGCAGTGGGTCAGCCATGGATGTGCAACTGTTCTAACCACTCCAACAGCAGCTTAGAAGCTCATACCACACTTGTTTTCCTGCCTCCATGAGACTGTCCTGCTTTTAATTCTCCAAGCTAAACACACTGCAGCTGGTTGCCTGGGTGACAGCCTGTAAACTAAGCAAGTCTCCTCGCACTGAGCCAAAGGGTTCCTGCACCCAGAACCAGTTTTAAATACTTTTTTAAAATAAAGTGTTTGGACTGTACAACACTGGACCGGAATCAAGGCAAAGGTCCTAAGTCTATGCTGCTTGTCAACGGAAACCTAGCTGAACTGAGGGGTGATGGCTGGTCCGGAAATCAGAGCCATGAAGAAGTAGGATGATTTGGGCTGCTACTGGTCTGGGTGCTCTGTCAATTGCGTCCCTCAACAAAACGCCCTCAGCAAAACACACACTAGGTAAGGCATGTTTCCATTTTTTCACCCTGTTTTAGATAATCCCGAATGTTGCAACTTTTTGTTTTCCTTCTGGAAGAGTGTCCCAGGGGAGGCACATCAGGTAAACTGACTGGAGAAGCTGTATCTGAAGCTTGAATAATTTTATCCTTAGAGCTGTAATAATCTAGTTTTGACTTTACAAATGATCCCTTCCGATGCTTTATGGAAATGCCTCCAGACCACAGGGAAAACTAGTAACGACAAGAAAGGTTTATTAATATAAAGCACTTTCGTCCACTGAATTCCATGCAGAAATAATCTCATACTTTGATCACCTAAATATTTGTAAACTTTTTGTAACTACTTAATATTGTATACACATATTTTGGGGCACATTTTATTAACCTTAAAATCAAGTTTCAGTCGCTTTAAGCTTTTCTATATAATAATCCAAACCAAATGTAGAATATAACAGAAAGTTTTACTGGGAAAATGCCCATGCTCTCAAAAGCAACCCAACAAAACTCACTGGGCCACAAAATAATGACAACAAAAGCCATGAGAATAGAAGAGAAATCAGTTGGGAAGAGGAAGGGGGCCCATGGGTGTGGGAGGGAGGCAAGAGGGTAAGGGAGCAAACACAATCACAATAAATTATAAATGTATGAAAAATGTCATCATGAAACGCTGTGTTGTGTATGATTGGTTACAAAAGTTTTGACTTTACAAGTTGATAACACAGTTAAGAACAAAAGTGACTGTTATCCAACAGAAGATACACCTTCCAGGTTAACCCTATAGAACAAAACATTATTGCTTTAAAAAAAAAAAATCATTGCTCGAAAAAATACTTCTAAATAAATGGAGAAAAGTTTTCTCCATGAGAAACTTTTGTTTTGTTTTTGAGACAGAATGGTTTCTCTGTGTAGCCTTGGCTGTCCTGGAACTCGCTTTGTTCCGAATGCTGGAATTAAAGGCGTGTGCCACCACCACCCGGCTCCATGGGAAACTTAAAACTGAAATGTTGTAGGAACTCACGGACTTTAGACCAACAGCTGTGGAACCTGCATGGGACGAGACTAGGCCGTCTTCATACGGGAGACAGTTGTGTAGCTTGGTCTATTTGAGGGGCCCCTGGCAGTGGGATCAGGATCTATCCCTGGTGCATGAGCTGACTTTCAGGATCCCATTACCTATGGTCAGAAGCCTTGCTCACCCTTGATGCAGTGGGGAGGGGCTTGGTCCTGCCTCCACTGAATGTACCAGGCTTAGCTGACTCCCCATGGAAGGCCTTACCCTTTTGGAGGAGGGGATGGAGAGGTGGTTTAGGGGGGAGGCTGCGAGGGAGCGGAAAGAGGGATGGGGGGGAGGGATCTGTGGTTGGTATGTAAAATATAAAAATATTATAAATTGAAAAAAAAAAAACAACCTGAAATGTTCAGGCTGGAAGTCACAGGGGAGGAAATGACACTCAGCCACAAGAAGCAGTGTGAGTTAGTCCGTGTTACCTGAGCGACTGATGTGTGAAGACACTACAGAGTGTCCTTGACTGGCCATTGTCTTTCTCTAGGCATCTTTGAGTGTGGCATAGATCACCAAATAGTGATCACATTGCCAGTCTTCTAGTGACTGGGTAACTTGGAGATTACAGTGAAGCTAAATTCACATTTTTTAAATTTATTATTTATTTTTATATTAGGGAGTAGTTACTACTTCTCTTTTAAAGGTTATGCAAGATCCAGGTGCCATAGTACACAATGCCATATCAGCACCCAAGAGTGTGAGGCAGGAGGATGGAGAGTTTGGAGTCAAACCTGGAACCCAGGCCAGCCTGAACTGCAAAGACAAGCCCTAGTGGAGAAACAAACACACAAACAAAGAGGTTACAAGCAAGAGTTAAAGCATAAACTCTAAAACATTCATTGCTAGGTAACAACCTCGAAGAAAAATAGCTGGGTTCTTGAGGTTCTAGCTCTCCTCTACGAATAATCTGATGGGATAAATACTTCTTTCTTGCCTGGTTGTTATTTGAATATATGGGTTTTAGCTTTATTGAAGGACAGGCTGTAATTATCCTGTTTATGAAAGCATTTCCTAGCCTTGAAGTGATATTGCATTTTGAAAAACAAACGTATGAAGATAAATCCAAGTTGCCAAATGATGTGCTAGGGTGTGTATGTGTACTGGCTTGAAATTTTCCTGTGGTCCAATTTGGAACATATGGTCTGTTCTTGCTACCTTTAGTGAAGTTCCAAGCATGACCCTTATTAAATGTTAATGATTAGTATGGTGACTAAGTCACCGCAGTCAACCAGGTTAGAACTCCAAGAAAACTCCCAGCGTTGGTGGTGGTGTTACTTGCTGAGGTCATTCTGGAGAATGTTCTGGCACATTTTAGTGAAACTGAATGTCTTTGACATATTAGGTGCAAGCAGACTTTTGGGCTATGTATTACCAGGCTCCAGTAGGGATAGTAACACAGTGTTGTTTGCAGGGTGGAACACTAGAGGCAATTTAGATGCCCATCACTGAGAGAAGAAATAATAAAATACAGTAGATGTGTAATAAAAAACTGGAGGTTACACACAAATATGTGGATGCACCTAAAAGCAAAGTGTTAAAAATAAGTAGCAAGTTTTATATATATATATATTATATATATAATATATAATATATATATTATATATATATAATATATATATATTTTTTTCAAGACAGGGTTTCTCTGTGTAGCCCTGACTGTCCTGGAATTAGCTCTATAGACTAAGCTGGCCTCGAACTCACAGAGATCTACCTGCCTCTGCCTCCTGAGTGCTGGGATTAAAGGCATGTGCCACCACTGCCTGACATATTACTATTACTTATGTAAATTTACTATTTTATTTTTAAAGATTTACTTATTAGCTGTACAGTGGTGGGGCATACCTTTAATACCAGGACTTGAGAGGCAGAGACAGGCAGATCTCTATGAGTTCAAAGCCAGCCTGGTCTACAGAGCAAGTTCTAGGATAGCCAGGGCTACACAGAGAAACTTTGTCTCTGAAAACCAACAAACAAAAAAAGGTTTATTTATTTGTGTATTTTATGTCTATGGGTGTTTTGTATACATAAATGTCTGCACACCAGAAGAGGGCATCAAATCCCAGGCACTACAGTTAGTAACACTTGTGAGCTGCTGTGCTGTTGCTGGGAATTTAACTTAAGACCTCTGGTAGAGCAGCCAGTATGCTTAACCACTGAGCCATCTCTCCAGCTCCAATATTTTTATTTTTCATTACATTTTCATTTAGTGTGTGTGTGTGTGTCTGTGTGTCTGTCTGTGTATGTATGAATGTATGTCTATGTCTTTGTGTCTGTGTGTAAATGTGTGCCACAGCACACATGTGGAAGTTAGGGAGTCAGTTTTCTTTTTCTACCATCTGTGTCCTGGGGATCAAACTCCAACTTTTTTTTTTTCATGAGTGCTAAAGAATTGAACTCAGGTCCTCATGTTTGCAGAGCAGGTGATCTTACCAACTGAGCCATCTACCCAAACCTTGTTGATTATATTTTACATCCGTATGTGTATGATGTGCATGCATGTGTGTGTATACATGGTGTGTGGGTATGCATGTATGTGTGTGTACATATAGAGGCCTAAAGTTGATATTGGGGCATTTTGCTCAGGCATTCTCTCCAAGTCGGCTATTATCACTAGATAGCTTGTCCTGGGGATCCTCCATCACCTCCTGAGTGCTGGGATTACACATGGCTGGCAAGCCTGTTTAGCTTTTATGTGGGTCTGAGAATTGGAACACACTGAGATGCAAGTGCTTTATCCCCTGTACTATCCCCCTATTTTTCCTTATAAAAGAAGGAACCATGTAACAATAAAGGTAGCCTACGCTGCGCTGCGTTGGAACCACCCACTGTCTTGCAGGCCTCCGTGTCATTAAGCCATTTTTCTCTTTAAGGCAATTATACGGCACCAGCAAGATGAACAAAAACAAACTGATTCATGATTTCCTGGACGTGGTTTCCAGGGGTGACGTGGAATGCATCTGTGGCCGTATTCCTGAAGTCCATTCAGTCCTCGGGAACCTTGACTTTCAGCACCCACAGACCGGAAATACACCTCTCATTACTGCGGCAGAAGAAAATCTATCAGAGGTACAGTGGGGAGGGAGAAAAAAGAGTCTGGCGGGAAGCAAGGAGGGTTTGCCTTTGGTTTTCTGAAGCTTGGTAGCTTCCTGTTCCTCCACAACAAATTCCTGTTCCCAGGCCTTGCAAAGCCCTAGCTCAGGGGTCAAGATTATTATGACAGCACTGTCTAGTTCAGTTTCTGTTTTCTGATAGATTTGGGGGACTTGCAGCCTTTATTATTATTATTTTTTAAGCTTTTAATAGCTCATTAGAAAGAATGTAGACATAAAAAACAAAAACAAAAACTCTCTGGGCATGCCCAGCGGCCTGTCTCCCAGGTAGTTCCAGATTCTATCAAGTTGATAATTAACACTACCACTGGACAGGGTGGCTCACTTCTTTAATCCTGGCACCTGGGAGGCAGAAGCAGGGGAATCTCTGAGTTCAAGGCCAGTCTGGTTTGTATAGTGAGTCCCAGGACAGCCAGGACTACACAGAGAAATCCTACCTTAAAAAACAAAGATAATTAATACTACCTATCATACCAAAGCTAGCCTGAGCTTGCTATAGCCAAAGATGACCCTGAACTTCTGATCCTCCTTCTTCTCTCTCCCTGGGATTATAAGTGTGGGTCACCACGCCCAGTCTTTGCAATATTAGGACAAATTCTAGGGTTTGCTGCAGGCCAGGCAAGCATTCTTCCATCTGAGCTGCATCCTCTGCCTTTGTAAGAACTGTCTGCTAAAGTCCTCCAGGACTTTGAAAGACAGCCCAGTGGTCTTCTTCACTGACACTACTCCAGTCTCCTGTGCTCATCTCCATCTTTACATTCACCACACTGATGCTTTCTCATCTGTCTCCGTGACCCCACCACACTGTGAGTAGCTTGAAGTCTGGGTAGTTACCTGGTTCACTGTTTAGGGCTTAGACCAAGGACAAGTCATGACACACACTGGACACACACCTATTCCACACTTGCTGAAAAACTAATCACTTCAGCATTTGAATGTAGTTTACTTACTCTCCAGTAATACATAAAAAAATATTTGCAACATTCAGGACTTTATAAGCCAACCTGAGCTGGAATAGAGTGCACTTGCCTAGCAAGCACAAGCCCCTGAGCCCAATACTTGTTGCTCTACAGATGGCTAATAGAAATGTAGATAAATGCTAGATCATGGGGCAAAAGGGGGCATAAAGTAAGTAGATAGATGATGGGTAGACAGATGGTAGATTGGCTAAGATAAGTGGACCAGGGCTGGAGAGATGGCTCAGCGGTTAAGAGCACTAGCAGCTCTTCCAAAGGTCCTGAGTTCAATTCCCAGCAACCACATGGTGGCTCCCAACCATCTGTAATGAGATCTGGTGCCCTCTTCCGTCCTGCAGGCGTACATGCAGACAGAACACTGTATACATAATAAATAAGTAAATAAATAAACAAATAAATAAAAACATAAAAAAGATAAGTAGACAATAGGCAGACAGATAGAGATGATAGGTATATAGATAAATAATAGATGATTGATGCTAGGTAAGCAGATGACAAGTAGATGATAGATAATATGAGTTCCATTTTCTAAATTATAAACTACTATAAGACTTCAATGCTGGGATGTTGGGAGCTGTGGCTGTGCCTCACATGGTAGAGTGTTTGCTTAGCACGCATGAAGACCTGGGTTTGAGTCCCAGCACCACAGAAACCAGGTGTCATGGCACACACTTATAATTCCAGCACTCAGGAGGTAGAGCAAGAGAATCAGAAGTTCAGGGTCCTCAAGACCAGCCTGGACTATATAAGATCCTGATCCTGTCTCAAAATAAAAAAGATTTCAACGCTTATGTGTCCTCAGAAGAAAATATTTATAAATCTCTCATCTGAAAATACAGTTCTCAGAAAGCACCCGTATCACAGAGCTGTTTTTGTTGTTGTTGGGGGGGGGGGCAGGGTGTCACTGTGTAGCCCTGGTTGTCCTCAAACAAAGATCTGCTTGCCTCTGCCTCCCAAAGTGTTGGGACTCAAGGTGTGCACCACCCCACCAGCCATCACGGAGATTTGGTTTCCACATTTAGAAAGTTAAATAATAGCTCCCTGCATTCAAATACTTGGCTGTGGTGGTGCTGGGGACCACCTCACAGATGCTAGGCATGAGTTCCCACCACTGAGCTACACCCCCAGCCTGCAGTCCTCCATTTTTTCCCACTCTTACCTGCCTTTTCTTTATCGGGAATGAGAGCCATATCTAAGTTAATCTTCTATCCATCCCTAACGGTACAGCTGCCACTCAAAAAATATGAAGCATTCTGGGGATGGAGCTAAAGAGATGGCTTAGCAGTTAAGAGCACTTGCTGCTCAGTCACGAAGACCAAAGTTGGCATCCCAGCATCCACACTGGATAGCTCATAAATAACCAAGGGATCTTATTCCCTCTTCTGACCTGCATGGCCACCCACATATTCTCTCTCTCTCTCTCTCTCTCTCTCTCTCTCTCTCTCTCTCTCTCTCTCTCTGTGTGTGTGTGCCTGTGTGTGTATGTGTGTGTGTCACACACACACATAGACACACTTACATACACATACTCATATACACTCACACAGACACACACAAATTAATTAAATTAAAAATAACTCTGTAAGCCAGGCATAGTGACACATGTCTTGAATCCTAGCAATCAGGAAGCAGAGGCATGCAAATCTCTTTGAGCATGAGGCCAGCCTGATCTAAATAGCAAGTTCCAGACCAATCAGGGTGGCATAGTGAGACTCTATCTCAAAAAAGAAAAAAAACAAAACAAAAAACCCAACTTAAAAAATTGGGTAGGGAGGGGAATGTGCTCAACATATATTATGAACATTTTAGAGCTAAAAATAAAAACAAATCTTTTGAGTTTAAAGGATGTTACTGTTTTACAGGTTGTTGAGATTCTTCTGGAGAGGGGAGCGGATGTCACCCTCTGTAATTACAGCAACCAAACTGCAGTCCATGTGGCTAACGGTAGCATCCGGAGACAGTTATTGGTCGACAAGAGAATCCAAGCTCCCCAAATGCAGCTTCTAAGAAGTTCGTGGCAAGGCGATCTTGAGCAGCTTCGACACTTGCTGGTTAGTTACAGTGATGTTTACTTGGGGCAGGGGTGGACAGATGTACAGAAGACAGATTATGCCTTCACATGTCCAATACAGGACTCTTTCTTAAAATGTATTTGTGTTTACATTTAAATTTTTTAATTTTTGTTTTTAATCATGTGTATATATAAGTGCGTGCGTGCGTGCGTGTGTGCGTGCGTGCGTGTGTGTGTGTGTGTGTGTGTGTGTGTGTGTGTGTGTGTGTGTGAATACAGGCATATGAGTGCTCACAGAGGCCACAAGAGAATGTCAGATCCCGTGGAGCTGGAGTTACAGGTAGTTGTGAGCTGCCTCTTGTGAGTTTTGGTAGCTGAACTCTGGTCCTCATGAAAAGAGTAACAAGCACTCTTTACTGCTGAGCCAGTTCTTCGGCACCCAAGACTTCTTCCAAAGAAGGAGAAAGTTATTTTACAAATGCCATCCCGGAAAGTCTCAGGCAGGAGAGACAGAAAGATACAGGACCAGACAGGACACAGATAGAAAACAAGAGCAGCCACCTATTTCCACCCCCCTCTATCTATGAGCTAGAAGTCAGGTAGCTCCCCCGGGAAATGATGAGCCCCAGGAAGACCCAGAGGAGCGCTGTCAGCTTGCTCAGATCAGTTCCCTGGATATCACTGCCGTTTGCACAGTTGCTGTTTAGATCCCTTTGGGCCACTGGCAATTATTATCTTTATCCTGAAAAGGGAATCAGAGAACTTACACACTGCACACTATTTAGCTGTGCCCAAAGAACTTTGGGGGAATATATTTGTGTGTGTGTGTAGTGTTCGTGTGCACATGTCCGCATGTGCATGTGGAGGCCAGAGAGCAGCTGTAGGTATCGCTCCTCTAGTGCCATCCACTTTGGCTTTTTTGTTGTATTTTTGTTTGTTTGTTTGTTTTTGAGACAGTCTCACATTTGCCTGGATCTCACCAAGTAGGGATAGGCTGGCGAGCCAGGGCTCCTCTTCACCTCCCCAGCACTGGGGTTGAAAGTGCATGCCACATCATGCTGTTGTGTGACAATATTCCCGGGGAGGCGTGAACAGGCATCTATGCACCCCAGAGAGGGAACTGAAAACAGACCAAATATGGCCACCACCGAAGTCCGGCTTGGTGAACTAGTGAGTTTTATTGCGGTCACTTACAAGACCATGGGTGAGGGGTCACTCCAGGAGCATAAGGGTCTCAACAGCAGCTGCAACACCAAAGCCCACCCCAGCACAGGTGATAGCTCATGAAATCTGGAAACCTGGAGCTCACTGCACAACCTGCAGGCAGCTCAACTAGTTAGAACGTCCTTTGCAGTTAGCTCAGTTGGTCTGAACCTCTTCGAGGTGGCTGGCTGCTGTCTGCTTCTCCCAGGCAGTTCAGCTTGGCTCTGCTTCTTCTACGCTGCAGATCTGAGGGTGACTCTCAGTAGGCCTTAGGGGAATAAATCTGGTCAGTTTCAGGAACTTCCTGGAGCTATTTTGAGTTGTCTACATCCTGTCTTAATGAGCTTCCCTGAAGATAAAATATTTGACCTCCATTTAGAACGTCCTGTAGTGGTTTTAACTTCCTGTGTTTTAATGAGTTCCCCTCGAAGATGGGTGGTTTTAATCTCAGAGGAAACTACTATACAACACATGCCTGGATTTTCATGTTCGCTCTGGGGATCAGATTTTGGTCCTCATATTTGCATGGCAAGTACTTTACCAACTGAGATGCCTCTCCAACCTGAAAATACATTTAATATATTTTGTTTTTAATTGTGGGTGTTTGTGTGTGCATTTGGGCACATGAGTACAGTGTCCCTGGAATCCAGCAGGGAATTGGATCCTTTGGATCTGGAGTTACAGGTGATTATGAGTAATCCAGCCTGGGTGCTGGGAACAGAACTCAGGTCCTCTGCAAGACTGGTACGGGCTTTTAACCACTAAGCCATCTCTCCGGCCCCAAGAATACATGTATTAAATGTTTTCTTTGGAGGTAACTGATACTCTTATTTAGATACTTCACCCCAAAGCACCTTGCAAAATTGTATGCATAACCAAGGACTTCAATTATTGGAAATTTCTCACTCATGACATTGACTTTCATGTCATCATAAGACCCATGTGATCTTCCAACTGAAAGAAAAGCAATATTACTGCTAGGAAACAGTTTTTTCTAATCTCTTATGGTAAAGACACAAACAGATCAAGAAATTAAAGATATCCTAACTAGGTTGAGTTCAAGGACGATTGTAACAAAACCAAAGGACATTTCTCATGCTTTTGTTGTACTTAAAGATAGTCTAAATTGCCATATTTCCAGAGTGAGGCTTAGAAAAATTTCCAAAAGGTAATCCATTTTTCTTAATGGTAGTCTTATTGTATGTAACTGTAACCAAATCTCTGTTTTTATAACCACATTATTTTTTTTACCCCTGAAGTTTCAATGACCAAGCTTTAAGGAACTGTTTATTGCCTGGAACGTGAACCCTAACTTAATTAAGAGATGCTAAGTTGATGTGTTGTTGTAATACGACTCTCAGCTCAAAACGCTCATATTGGCTCTAGATAGTAATGAGCATTGACCTAAGAGGTAGCTTCTTCTCAGAGATCGAGAAAAAAAAAATTAACTAATTCCCATAGCAGCCTGCTGAGGTAATATCATTATCTCCATTTTGCCCCTGGAGATGCTGAGGTAAAGACTATATTGCCATGGCAGAAAGCGAAACAGAGGTGAAAATTAGCAAGTTATTTTGGTCTATAAAACAAGCAGTTTGTGTTTTTGGTCTTCCAAGAGATTTTCAGTTCTGATGGTCTGAATTAAATCTCTCTCTCTCTCTCTCTCTCTCTGTCTGTCTGTCTCTGTCTCTCTCTTTCTCTCTCTCCTTTCCAAATGTCAACACTGGGTGGTTTTTTGTTGTTGTTATTTTTGTTTTTTAATCAATTAATGCCCATCTTATTGTCTTTGGAGACAAGGTCTCTCATTTACCCTGGAGCTCACCAGTTTGGTTAGATCAACTGGCCAGTGAGCTCCAGGGATCCTTCTGGCTCTGTCCCCACTACTGGGATTATAGGCATACACCGCCACACTGGGCTTTTCCTGAAGGTGCTGGGGATCCAATCTTGGGTCCTCACACTTGTAAGGCAAGCATTTTTAACAAGTGAACCATTTTCCTAGCCCAAATTTTACTTATACTAAAGCAACTGGTCATATCATATGTCACTTCTGCTTTGACTGTATAAATGCAGTTACATGACACGTTTTCCTAGTGCAAATCATTCATTCATCAATGTTCAGGGAGCACCTGCCCCGTGTAAGTCCTACTGCTAAGTGGTTTTCAGTTTGTGTCACCGGTCATGTGAGCAACCCTATAGGGACACACTGGTATGTCGCCTGTCCAGTGTAACTTAGAAGGTCAGGAAATAGAGTTGCTAGGGTCAGCAGATGGCGCAGTGGGTAAAAGCTCTTGCTCTGAAAGCCCGTCACCTGAAGTTCTATGTCCAAGACCCACAGTGGAAGGAAAAAACAACTGAAGTTGTCCTCTGGTGGTATGTGCACACCTGCATTCATACACACACACACACACACACACACACACACACACACACACACATCATACATACATACATACACACAGTAAGGTATTTTAAAATAGGACTATCAGATTTTGCAAATAAAAATTACAGGACACCCAGTTATGTTTGGTATATCAGCTACAGAAGTGAGCACATTAAGTTTACATTTCAGATAAACAAATTATTTTTGAGCGTGTAAGCATGTGCCAAATGAAAAAAATGCTAAATTATTTATCCTTTAACTTCTCCTTCTTTATTTATCAGGGTTTTTTTTTCTCCGTGTACTTGTGGATGTGTGGATGTGTACATCTTCAGGTGCATATATGGGCACATGTGTGCAGGTGGAGGCCAGGTAACACAGGGGTTTTCCTCAATTGCCCTCTCTCTCTCTCTCTCTCTCTCTCTCTCTCTCCTTTTCCTTCTTTCTTCTTTTTTTTTTCAAGACAGTCTCTCACTTGTCCAGAGCTTGTCAAGTAGGTTGTTCAGGCTGATTATTGAGGCCCAGGGATCCACCTGTCAGGGCTTCTGCATCACTGGCCTCATGGGTGCACACTGCCACTCCTACATTTTTATGTGGATCCAGGTTATTGAAGTCAAGTCCTCACACTTATTCAGTAAGCACTTGACTGACTGAGTCATATCTACAGCTCTATCAAGGAGATTCTTTTAAATCAATCACTTAACAGGGCATCCCTGATATAACCTACGCGTTTGTTAAATAGTCAGCTTTGGGAACCAACACTGAAACCCAGGGCTGTGGTCTTTCACTTTGTCAGCCCCTCAGGATAGGTACTGAGAAACATTATATTGAGAAGGCTGCAGATGTGGCTCAATTGGTAGAGTGCTTGCCTATCATTAACGATGCCTTGGGTTCAACCTCCAACACCACATAAACTAGACGTGGTGGTACACACCTGTAACCCCAGAGCTGGAAGCAGGATTATCAAGAATTCAAGGTCACCCACCCTTAATTATATATAAAGTACAAGGCCAGTTTGACCTACATTGAGACCTTGTAAAAAGCAAACAAAACAAAATGGGGCTGGAGAGATGGCTCAGTGGTTAAGAGCATTGGCTGCTCTTCCAGAGGATCTGGGTTCAATTCCCAGCACCCATATGGTGGCTCACAACTGTCTGTAACTCCAGTTCCAGGGGACACCACACCCATAGCAAAATGCTGATGCACATAAAACAAAAAATACGTAAATAAATAAATTAAATTAAAACAAAACAAATTCTGAGATCATCCTGTGCCATTATTGGGGTGTAAATGAATGTTCCGGCCGATGCTCTCAAGGGCATCAACAATGCTTAGAAGAGAGACAAACTCTAGGGCTTTATCAGGCTCTGCTCAAAAATCATCGTCCCATCCCTAACTATGATGGTGAAGCATGGCTACACAGGCAAATTTGAAATCATCAGTGATCCCAGAGCTGCGAAAATCATTGTGAATCTTGCAGGCAGGTTAAACAAGTGTGACGACATCAGCTAGCTCCAGGTTTGACGTGCAGGTCAAAGACCCAGAAACTAACAGAACAATCTGCTCCCATCCCATCAGTTTGTATCATTGTACTGACAACCTCAGCTGGCATCATGGACCATGAAATAGCAAGATGAAAACACACAGGAGGGGAAACCCTGGCATTCTATATAAAATACACACAAAATGCATTCTATATAAAAATATACACAAAATGCATTCTATATAAAATATAAACAAAATGCCTCCATATGGTGAGGGGGTTAATCTATTGAAGTTAAGGCTGAGGTACAGTTCAGCGCAATCTCCACTCCAGGGGGGGGGGAAAAATGTTAAAGTGAGAAATTGGTCAAGCAGTGAAAATGCAAAAATTGGTTTCAGTAGCCGTATAGTAAGAACACAGCAGAAACCCAAACTCTTCTTGTTAAAGGCATCTGAAGAGTTCCTGGATATAAACTTCCCAAACCTGCATGGCCTGACCCCACTGATGCTGGCTGTGAGAGACGTGGACCTGTTTGAGAGTCTGGATGTATTAACAGTCTACAAGCCTGCCGAAGTTCTAGCCGAGCTCCTCAGGCATCATGCGTGAGTATGGATGGTCGGTCAGCATCAGCAGAGAGACAACGCTTCCTCTGTAATTTGCCAAAACTACATGTAAACTTAGATGTGTGGATTGTTTCTAATATATAACATATATATATGACTTTTTGTATCATTATAAAAGGGACTTCATTGTAATTTTGAGGAATGGACTAATATTTAAATCGACCATTATTCTTAAGATATCTAGCTCTTTATCAGTTTAGATAATTGCTTTTCGGGCACTGGAGATGTAACTCAGTTGGTAGAGTACTGGGCTCAGTCTCCAGTACAGCAGCCAGATGTGGTGGTATGTATCTGTTATCTCAGCACGTGGGCAGTAGAGGCAGGATCAGAAGTTTAAGGTCGCTCTCAGCTCCACCACCGAGTTTGAGGCCAGCCTAAAATTGTAGGCATGAGCTACCATGCCTTGCTACTTCAGCATTAGGAATGGAACACAGGATTCTGTGCATATTAGGTGTGGTAGTTTGACTGTAATTGACCCCCCATAAGCTCATAGGGAGTGGCACTATTAGTAGGTGTGGCCTTGTGGGAAGAAGTGTGTCACTGTGGGGGCAGGCTTTGAGGTCTCCTATGCTCAAGCTATGCCTAGTTCAATTCACTTCATGCTGCCTGCAGATCAAGATGTAGAACTCTCAGCTCCTTCTCCAGCACCATATCTACCTGCAAACCATGATGATAATGGACTAAACCTTTGAAACAATAAGCCACCCCAATTAAATGTTTTCCTTTATAAGAGTTGCTGTGATCATGGTGTCTCTTCAAGCAATAGAAACCCTAACTAAGACATTAGGCAAGCACTCTACCAATTGAGATATATCACTAGCCCTCTTGTTTAAAACTTTGAGAAGTGGTCACGCTACAGTGCATGTGTTTTAAAATCATTATTATATCCCTAATTTAAGTTTTCTGCTTATTTGATGTCAGTGTTTTATGTCTTAACAGATCTAACTGAATAATCTTTGATGCTTCTTCTATTCTCCCCAGAGATCCTAAGCTTTGTGACTTCAGTGGCAAGTCCGCAATACATTATGTGTCACAAATTGAAAGTTGGAGGAAGCCGCAGTTATTGGACATCTTGATGAATTCTATGCCCAAACCAGGTCAATATTCCTTCTAGACGCACATCCCCCCAGTTTGAAAGTCCTGTTTGAAGTCTATCCTTCTGTCTTACATCTGTTGAATAGCTCCATTTGTTTGTTTGAGACAGGATCACACCTATATATACCTGGCTGGCCTAGAACTCACTATATAGAGTAGGCTGGCCTTGAACTTATAGAGATCTGCCCACCTCTGTCTTCCAAGTACTGTGATCAAAGGTGTGTGCCATCACACCCCACTCATTTAAATAAATCAAACCAGTGACTCTTAATTGATCAGTGACTTCTGAAGCACAGGACTAATGCTATAAAGAATACAAAGTAGTCTTGCCCCACATTCTCATGTATTTGTGTGGGGAGTGGGGTGTGGGAGGTCAGAGGTCAACATCCAGTGTTTTTCTAAGGATGCTGTATCTTGCTTTTTGACTTTTTTAAATTAATTAATTAATTAATTTATGCATATGAGTGTGTGTGTCTGCTTGTCTGTATGTGTACCACATGTACACAGTGCTCATGGGAACCAGAAGAGAGTGTCCGATCCTCTGGAACGGGAGTTACAAGTGACTGTGAGCCTCCATGGGTGCTGGAAAACAAACCTGATTCTCTGTGGTAGCAGCAAGTGCTCTTAACCAATAAGCCATCTCTCCAGACCCCACAGCTTTTTTTTTTTTTTTTTTTAAACTAGGCTCTCTCGCTTTTTCCTAGGACTTGCTTATTTAGCTAGGCTGACTGGCTAGTGAGCTCCAGGGATCCACTCGTCTCCACCTCCCCAGCACCGAGATTACAAATCCACACCACCGTGCCTGGCTCCCTTTTCTATTTTGAAATGTATTGATTTTAACTTTATGGGTGTGGATGTTTTTGCCTGCCTGTATGTCTGTTTACCACATATGTGCCTAGTGCCAATCGAGGCAAAAGGAGGGCGCCAGATCTCCTGGAACTGGAGTTACAGACAGTTGTGAACTACCATGTAGATACTAGGAATCAAACCCAGGTCCTCTGGAAGAGCAGTCAGTGCTCTTAACCACGGGGTCATCTCTCCAGCCCTTCTTTTAAATACAGGTGTTGAGGATTGATTGAACTCAGCTCCTTATGTTGCAAGAAAGCACTTAGTCAAATGAGTCATCTCCCAAGGCCTAGTTTGAGGCATTTAAATGACTGCATGGCCTTCACAAATCCCCTATTACATTTCACTTTGATTTCTCTTACTATCATACCGTGGGGAGATCACCCTCACTCCATGAGACTCTTCTAGGGCAACTCAAGAGAGCAAAAAGGCCAGTTATCAGCCAGCACAGCCTTCAGGATTGCAAGCAAAATTGATTTGGAAGAGAATAGAGAAGTTTTCTCCCACCCACCCACAGGAGTCCATTCAAGGGTTCATCTTTAGTGAAAGGTGAAGGGTAAACATCCTTTCTCTTTCTGCAGCATCCTGGGAGACAAGGGCTCTCCAACCAACCCTGAGGTACCTGTTGAGGGCTCTGATGGTTGAAAAGCTCTTCCCCAGGTCCCAGCACCTCACAGAGGTTGTGGCTGAGAGAATGAAGTCTGTAAGAATGAGTTGATACATATGTGGAGCCAACATCTGACTCTTTTTCTTGCATGCATGTGTGTGCAGTATGTATGCCCTGTGTGTGTGTGTGTGCGCGCGCGCGCGCGCTCACACACATGCCAGAGGTTGACATCAGGCCTCTTCCTCCATTACGTTCCACTTTATTTACTGAGGCAGGTTCCCTCACTAACCCTGGAATACACCGCTTCTGCTTGTCTGGGTAGGCACCTTGCCCTGGGGGCCCCACTCCACCCGGCCTCCTGAGTGCTCAGATCACAGGCATTCACTCCACCTGCCTGGCTTTCCCGTGGATTCTGGGGATCCGAACTCTGACCCTCATGTTTGTGTAGCACGTGCCTTGTCTCCTGGGCCGTCTCCCCAGCCTGGCTCTTGCCTTTTTTTTCCCCTGTGAAAATTATCACCTAAAGTTTCATCAGAATGCCTGATCATCCTTTCAGGAAAACCCGACCAAATGGAGCTGATTAAACCTAGAGACAGATCTTCCTCTGAGACTGTTGAATATTACCAAAGCACATGTTGTTTGTTTTTAACAGAAAGACATGCGGAGTCACTACTTGACATTGGTCATGAGACAAGCTCTTCTCCAGTGGATATGACAGTTTCCAAAACTGAAAACATCATCTTGCAGAGTGTCAGCAGCAGTGAGGTAAGAGGACCTGTAAATGGACATTTCCTGT
>CABHPQ010172190.1:0-65318 GCA_902168405.1 Peromyscus aztecus | reverse complement strand
CTGACACCACCCACTCATGTCTTCCTGGTTATTGGCTGACATCACACACTTGGTCATGTCTTCAGAAGGAAAAATTCGAGGAGATGGTCACTGAAGACCAGTAAAACCAGAAAATGACTAGATCGGATGCTATTCCGCTTCCTCTCTACTACTCTGCGGTGGGAATCATCTATTACCAAGGGCTTGGCTTTGGTTTGTGATTGCTGAGTGGGCGAAGACATTGATCCCATGGAGTCCTTTATTGTTAGAGTTTACTCATCTCTGCCTTTTGGAAGATCAGCACATTTTCCAGGAGATTGGGAATCTCTGGCGTTGACACAGGAAACCGAGGAAGATGAGCAGAGGCAAGAGGATCCTTGACAGTGCGGGATACTGAATCTTCAAACACACTTTACCCTTTCCTCGGGCATCTTAAGTTTAGGCTGCTCAGGCACTGCACCTCTGATAGATGCCTGGTGTGATGGGATGTGGCAAACACAACAGCCCAGTCTATTTCCCTTGAGTCTAGGCTCGACAGTAGAAATGAATGGAGCCAACAGTCTCTAAAACAGCCTTTCTTTGTTCCTAGTCTGCGACTGAAGTAGGAAATGACCATTTTGGAGAGCTAGGGAGAGAAACAAAAAGACATTACGAAGGTGGAAGAAAGGGCAAAAGCCCCCCCAAATACTTCTTTTACTTCTTACATATGTCGAGTTAATTAAGCTTCAACTAAAATAATAGTCACCAAATTGAACACCATCCTGAAATTCATTCTCCGCATTCAACTGCCATAGATTAACTGCTTAGGTTTGAGCTTTGGTTTATAGCATCAGCATAGCCCTTGAATGAATTATAGACTTGTATTCACTCCAGAACAATCTATTACCCACCACATAACAGAAAATGCCATTTATTGCAATTTGTGCAAACTATAAATCAATACAGTATTACTTAGAGGCATGTAAGCTGTGACTACAGTGAATATCCCTGTATTTGGTAATGCATGTGTGTATGTATTAGGGCTTGGGGGAGGAATAGATATAGATTTTTTTTACACTCCTTTTAAGTATTTGTAAAAAAATTCCCAGGAGACTTAAAGGTGGCAGCTGTCCCTGTATGTGTAAAAGTGGCATTTTGTTCATTGTTTACCTCTGGGTCTTAGACACACACTTGCCGTTCCAAATAATGAAAATTTGAGTGTGACTTTAAACTGGAGGAATTGATTGGATGCATTTTAGGCAGTGTTGGAATTGTCTTGCCAAGCTTCCAGTGCTGGCTCTGAACTGGAATCTCACCCTGTGGGTTGCAACCCCTTTGGGGGTTGTATATCAGATATCCTGCATATCAGATATTTGCATTGTGATTCATAACAGTAGCAAAATTATAGATATGAAGGAGCAAGGAAATCATTCTATGGCTGGGGGTCATCACAGCATGAGGAACTGTACTGAAGGGTTGCAACATTAGGAAGGTTGAGAACCTGGCATAGAAGACGGGCTAGACTTGGGAAAACACTGACATTCACGACAAAGCGTAATCTATTCCTATCCAAACTCTGGGGTGACAGGAAGAACCCAGAACTTAAAAAGGGTCATCCAGATCAATTCAGTGTTCCATCTGGCTAATTAACTCTGCTTTGTGGAATAAGAAAAGGAAGAAAACAGGAAACGTTAAAAGTGTAATTGCAGGCTGCAATTCAAAGTCAAAATGTATCCTCAGAATTTCAGGATAAGGAATGCAGTAATAATATAAGCATCATTGACATAGCATAACTGCACAACAAATCCGTGTCTTCCTCCCTTTAAAAGACAGAGAACTATTAAAAATAGGGACCTAGAATGTGTCAGTAGGAACACACCATCCTTGTGTGAACTTTATCCCTTGGGCTTGATCTTTTATGCTGTGCCTTTATTATGTGTCCTTCCTCAGAGGCAGATCAAGTACCTTCTTCAGTTGTGCACTGGGGTCAGCAACTGAGGGAGGCTACCCTGATTTATGAATGGTCAGCCTGGCATTTTGTTCTTGGAGGACTGGGACAGTTGCAGGACTTACTAGACATTTCTTGACTAAAAGTATCTCTTAACACTGTTTTCCTCTTTATGCAACATATCATGATGGATGTCAGGACCATAAGGCAATAAGTAGACCTGAAATCTGTGCAGGGAATATTATGAACTATCTGCTCTGTTGAAGTACTGTTGTGTGAGTACTGTTTCATGGGGAGACATAATGCATACCTACGGACCCCCACCCACCCCGCAAAAAAGGGAATCCACACAGACAAAAGTAGCAATTGCATGAAAACCTAAGTTGGTGAACCAATGTGTTTTTATTGGGTTTATTAGTAAGTATGAGTGAGAGATAATTGACACAATAAGGAAAACTCAGAAGCAGGTGCATCCCTGGAAACCCCACTCCCAACCCGGGTGACCACTCCCAAGTGCTGCATTCCTGGAACTGTACAACTCGCAGGCAGCTCATCAGCTCTGGGACTCTCCTCTCTGCAGCTCGGCTCATCAGCCCCACTTCTCCAGCAGTTGCAGATCGGGGATGGAGGTGCTTTGGGAGCATTGAAAGGCTCCGCTTTCTCAGCCACACCAAGTTTGTTTACTTCCATGCCTGGTGAGCCTTTCCTCTCCCTCCTGGAGGATTTGTTTCAATTCAGAGGAATCTGCTCTACATGTGCTGACTGTACATAAGCAACTTTTATTATTTTGACCGATTTTAAGTGGTCACATTGTCTTCACTTCCTACTTTCCGGACAGGAGGTCAAAATTCAAGGTAATGGGTACTTTTCTGTGTCCATGTCACTCACCACGATTCTGTGCTGTCCCAAGAGTCGTCCAGTCGACTTGTCTTCTACTCCTAGTCAGTCCTTGCTGGATTTGCTCGGGGACAAGCCCTGTATGAGGTATTACACCTCAGCTTCCAACTACCTGGAACTCTTTTTGCATTTTGTTTTATCCTTGTACACTTATGCTTTATGTCAGAGTAGGGGAAGAGTTTCAGCACATGGGAAGGATGTAGGTAGCAACACCGGTGAGTGAGAAGCATGAAGTCTGTGTCATTAGGTGAGGTCTAGCCGGGCACAAGAGCATCTTGGGCAGGAACTGAGATGGTACCTAACAGCAAGAGCCTTGTACAGCACTGGCATCCTGGGAGCCAGGTGTCCTGCCTGACTCTGCTGCAAACTAGCTAGTGACCATGAGCCACTAGCAAAAGATGTATCACATTGGTCCATTCTACTTAGAAATCTGTTCTTCAATCTAGCTACAGGGGATATATTTGTTTGTTTGTTTCGTTCTCAAAGGTAACAAAATGGATTCATAGAGGGTGAGCAACTCTATTCCCCCACAGAATACAGTGAGAAAGGTTTTCTAGAACTAATCTTTCCAGTTTTGTTTCCTGTTGTAAAATACCCTGTTCCCCCTCAAAAAGCAGCTTTAATTGAGAAAGGCTTTATTTGGCTTACATTTTGAGGTTACAGTCCACTATTGTGGAGAAGTCAAAGCAGGCACTTG
This sequence comes from Peromyscus aztecus, assembly GCA_902168405.1. Taxonomy (NCBI): domain Eukaryota; kingdom Metazoa; phylum Chordata; class Mammalia; order Rodentia; family Cricetidae; genus Peromyscus; species Peromyscus aztecus. The sequence goes on along the minus strand of CABHPQ010172190.1, from coordinate 61,818 downwards.
ACGAAGTCTCTCTCTCTCTCTCTCTCACACACACACACACACACACACACACACACACACACACACACACACGTGCGCGCACACACATGCTGAACAGAGAGAAAATGAATGTATGCATGCCTATTGAGTATGTCATCCTTTCCATTATTAGACAGTCCAGGATTCAAACCCAGGATCCAAGCACAGGACTGATGCTGCCCACATTTCTTTCACCAGCTATTCTAGAGTCTCCCTCTGGAAATGTCAGCCTGAATCAACTCTTCGTTTTATAAGTTGCTTCTGGTCCTGGTGTTTCATCTCAGCCACAGAAAAGCGAATGGTCCACCTGCCTCCCTGCCCACTAGGTTGTATACTCTTCTCGGGGCAGGAGCATGGTATTCTTATTTCTTAATCTCTATCCTCTTGAACAGGGTCTGGAATATAATTCATGTTCAATAGACATTTGGTGAATGAAAGGAATAAAGAATTAACTCTTGGAGGACCCCTTGCGTGGCTTCAAACACATGACTTAAGGGGTTTTGCCTCGAGAACAATGAACAGTGACTGATTATCTCCAACCGTCTTCCAGCTGGAAAGCCTCCCTCTTTTCTTGTATTGGGCAGTTTCTTCAATCCTGCTGGGTGAATATGCTGTGTCCCCGGAGCCTCAGAGACAGCCCTGACTCTGTCCTGGGAGTGATGGGAAAGACAGACAATGGCTACCCTGATCGAGGTCCTCAGAAAGATTTCTCCTCATGTTTGGGTAGCTTAAGGGCAGGGAGGAGAATGCAAGACAGAGCATATTTGTTCTTTTTAATTCACTGTTAGGTTTCCAAAACATTAAGCATGGAAATGAAACTCAATGATGTCAAGGTCACAGACTACCTTTGTGACCAGGAGAGGAAGAGCCTCAAGACTGGTTTTCAGAAGTCCTTTCAGCGTGAGCTGGAGACTTGAGCTCCTGGAGTTCTTCTGTATAAACACAGAAGAGCATTTTGTTGCTGGAGCCTCTTTGGAAAACCACAACTGCAGTCATACTAAATCATGAACTAGACCAGCCATCCTAGAGAGTTAGCTACAATATATTTCAAAGTTAAAACACAGGCTGTGGTGGTGGTATCAAAACCTGTAATTTCGGATGCAAATGAATGGAATGAAAAACGGCCCCTGGCTCCTAGGACAGACAGAAGACTATGCTAGTGAAATAACAGTTATGTCAAAGTAGGAAGAATAACTGTGTTCTAGAATAGTAAATTATTATCACAGCTCAACTGGTGGAATAACCCATACGGCAAGAGATTGTGCGTATGTCTACTTTTTTTTTTGGTACCTGGATAAAACTACATTGACAGTTTTGTTTAGTCCTCCTTTAAAACCTTAACATTCCTTTTTGAAAATATGTGTGGAACATAAGGTGACATTTGGAAAAAAACCCATAATTTTCAGAGAATACTAAATCCATTAGTTCGTATATTACAGATGCCAATGAATTTAACTTTTATCGTGTTGCTAGCACATGGCAGGCATAAAATGGACATTCTGCTACCCAGGGTTTTCAACAGCGTCTCGGAGAAGTTTCTAAGCTTTATAAAATGTTCTGAGGAGCATGCTGTGACATTGAGTTTCATGGGCACAAGCCCGGTAGGCAGAGTGAATCAGAATTTCTAACAACGAAGTCTAAGGCTATTCCTTACTGTGCACCTACATAACTTTTGTTCTCTCTAGAAAGAAGAGAAGGATGGCTTTTCCAATGGGACTCAGGAAGCCTGAAAATGATAATATGGGTAGAGGGCTTAGCATCACCCTTCACGGAGCTGGACAGCCTACAGAGGACTGCTGAGGTCATTTTATCTTCCCGTGTGTGACATGCACCCTTGAAAAGTCACAGTTTCTGGACCGAGAGGTTAAAGCAAACACTCTAAGTTCTAAGTTCAGTACTTTGTTTTGTATTTTACAGTTGCACATGTTTGAACTCACTTTGATTGAGGATTATGTGTGGACAGAGAGGTAGCTAATCCTCTAAATGTAGCACTTACACACTTTATAAAACTAATCTAGTGAAAAACATCATGATTATGTATTATTTATTAAAGTATAAAATACCAAACGAAATACAACTGCTTGAATTTTTTTTTTAATCCTGGGTGTTCTGTTTTGTCTTGTTTTGTAGATATGGTCTCCTGTAGCTCGAGTTGGCCTCAAGCTCACTTTGTAGTCCAGGATGACCTGTATTCCTGGTCCTCCTGATTTTACCCACTGAATACTGAGATTATGGGCATGTACCTATATATGTGCCACCATACCTGGCACCTATTTTAATCTTTTTATATATGTATATACATGCATACATATAAATCTTTTCCTATATTTAATTAAATATTAAACCTTTATCTTTGTGTATGTGTGTGTGTGTGTGTGTGTGTGTGTGTGTGTGTGTGTGTATTCTTCTTTGTGGCAGCTGGAGATACATGGTGGGAATCTTCCTTGATAGCGGTCTACTTTAGTCATTGATACAGGGTCTCTTGGTTGAATAGAGACCTTGTTGATATGGATAGTCCTCCTTGTTAGCTTGCTCTGGGGGTCCCAAGTCCTACCTTTGTATGATGGAATTATAGGTGGCCCACCACAGCATTTACATAGAAACTGGGGATCTGTAGACCCTTGTTCACAGCCCCGTGATCCCTATTTTAGTTAATATTTTTCTTAGTTAGGGTTTTTATTGCTGTGAAGAGACACCATGACCATGGCAACTCTTGTAAAGGAAAAACATTTAACTGGGGTGGCGGCTTACAGTTTCAGAGGTTCAGTCCATTATAATCATGGCACAAGGATGGTGGCATGCAGGTAGATGATACCTGAGAGTCCTACATCTTGCAGGCAACAGGAAGTCAACTGGCTCGCTGGGCAGTATCCTGAGCATAGGAAATCTCAAAGCCCACCTCCACAGTGACACACTTCCCCCAACAAGGTCATACACACTCCAACAAAGCCACACCTCCTAATAATGCCATTCTCTATGAGATTATGGGGGCCAATTATATTTAAACTATGACAGTGTTAATATAATTTTTTTTTCTTTTTGGTACTGAGAATTGAATACAGGGCCTTGTGCATGAATACTCTCTGTTCTGCTGCTAAACTATGTTCATAGCCCTATGTTAGTTTTAATTAGTTACACATATGTAGACAGGGAATAAGTAGATTTGTTAATTTGAGAATTTGCACATCTCTCTCAGGAAGCCACAAACTCATAGTCGGTAATCATGCGGTTACAAGCAGGGCTTGGGAATGAGACATACTTGGGTTTACTTCTTGTCTTTTCTTCTTGCTAGCCATGTGACTGGAGTCCAAGTCTCTATGGACTTCATTTACTTTTCTAGAAACCAAGGAAATATCTACCATAGTAGAAATGTCTTTTCAGGATTAAGCGAGATGATGTATATAGACCCCAGGGACAGTACTTGTCTACCTAAATGGTGGGTATTGTTAGGCAAGTTATGAACAGCCTGACATCATACTTAGATCAAGGGTGCAAATATTTACAAAGTTTTATCACACGTGGAAGTAACATATAAACCTCATATAAACATCCAAATGGCTCTCATAAAACAGTTACAAGAACAAAGATAATTTTTGTGTAGATTAATGGTTTCTTTTGTGACTGGATAGGACTAATTACTTGGCATTCCAATATGTATTTGTTATTCTCCCAAAACCATGGCAGAAAAAAAAAGCAAAATTCAAAATTATAAGTGATCCACTGTACTATGTTTTCAATAAGTGAAAACAAGTAGCTTTTGCTCAAACAAAAACTTACTATGTTACGACAAAAAAAGTATATTACGATCTTCCTTAATGTGAATGGCAACCTTGATCCAGTGCCCTTTAGTTTCTTAGCAATGTTTTTGCAACTGTTGTTCCCATAGGAAAGTGTGGGTAGTGCAGAGGGGGTGAGACTGGCATTGTTAAATGTGGGGAAAACTAGTAAAAAGTTACGGTCTGGGTGAACACTTTTTATAGACCAATATATCTATATAGACATGGTTTCCTATCCCAGGATTTGAAAAGTCTACCTTGTCATCTAATAATTTCGGCTGTGGTCTCTTACTTCTTTTGTTAAAAGGCCTCAAATTCAACAATTTGCACTGGGTTTCCCCCATGATGAATATAATGTATTTCCATAATTCAAGTCATACTCAGTCCTATTCTGTGGTTTCAAGGAGCTCATACATCTCAAATTTATTTCCAAGGTTGTGAAGCTGTCCCCTATGGCAAGTGTGAAAATGCCTTTGATGTGGCAGGTACAGCATCTGGGCAGACAGACACACTTAATCCACCAGTGCTTTGATTTCACATTTCAGTTGAGAGGTAAGGCCTTCTGAACCTACGCACATTTAACGTGAAGTCCCATTTAACAACTGGGCAACGGACTATGGCCAGTGGTGTAGATGGAACCAGGGTCACAATGTCTATTCTGGAACACCTGACAGGAGAAATACAGGGCTTTGGGAAGGCTGACACTTTCAGTTAGCATTCTGGTGTTAAGCCAGAATCAACTACAGAAGTGTGACATCTGTAGCAGCGACCTGTGTATCTCCCGAATCTACCCCTCTACATTGCTCTCAGTGAGCAATACAGTATCTACCCAGATGACCATGCCAATGCTATCATGTCATTCTTAATTCAGTTTCTACCTTCATTTCCACACCTAGTGAGCCACCCAAACCAGATACTCTAAAATCCCTCCAAGTTTCCCATTATCGCCTTGTTTCCATCTCTTGGAAAATCACTCCAGTCTCCCAGACGCCCTTCATCACTTCCCCACGCTCACTCTAGTCATCCTTCTTTCTGTGTTCAGCACCATCTCTTACTCCTTCTTGTGGTCAACAGTTCTGAGGATTTCCTACCGCCTCTTTGGCAAAAGATAGCCTGAATCTTTTTATCTTGCTCTCTAAGACTCTTTCTAGGCTCTGACTAGCCTCCTACATTAGCATAACTCAGTTTTCATCCTTAGTCTATTGTGTTCATTTTGTGTGGAAAACATTTCTTTAGTCTCCTTTCCACATCTAAATTCTGTCCTTCCTTCAGGGCTTGACAGAGAGAGTTATCCCTGGAGTGCCTTCCTTGATTGGTGGCCTGAGTTCCAAGTCAAATGTAGTTAGGGGTTCTTCTATGCACCCATTCACTCACTGCATAGGCTTCCTTGCATTTCTTTCCTCCCCTCCCCCTCCCCCCCCTCCCTCCCTCCTCCTCCTCCTCCTTCTTCTTCGCACAGATTGAATGCCTCCTAACAGGGAAATGTTTCAGTACACTACAGTTACAGAGTGGAACATTTTCTGAGTTCAGAAAATATTTATTAATAAATATATCATTTTCATTTCCCATCCTTCCACTCTTTCACCCCACAAATACCAACCCTTGATTTAAGATTTGCCTGTGTATCTGAGTCTGTGTTGGACATAGGAAAGGAAAAGCTCCATTATAAAAAATGCCCCTGGAAAACTATGCTTCCTTACATTATGAATATTATAAAAACATTCTGGAGCCTAAAGCTCCCTATCTAGACTGCACGTAGTGAAAGTGGAGCAGAACTGGTGTCCCAGCTTCTTGTAGAGAATTAGCAAGTGGAAAAAAGCCCTGGGAATGTGGGCACTGTGAAGGAGGATTTATGCACACATCCTTTCCCTTCCCAGGTTTACAGATCTGGAATGCAGCATTTAGTTGAGTTTAGAAGGGATTTGATTTGTCATGTGTACCAGTAATTTTTAAGTGTAATTGTTTATGTGAGACTGGGTATGCACCAATGAGAATATAAAAGAAGACATTTCCTGTCCTAAAAGATCTTAGGAAGTCTGGAAAATGAGATTGGAATAAAATGTCATTTAGAAAATAAATCAAAGGATATGAGGTACCCCAGACCTGTAATCTCAGCACTTGGAAGGCAGGATAGTTAGTTGGAGGACAGTCTGGGCTATGAAGGTAGTTCTGGGTGAGTATGTGCTATGATACCCTGTCGTAGCCCTGCTCCCCCCAAAAATAAACTTTACAAAATGCAAATGTCAGAATGGACTTTATATAGATGGTTGTGAAACTTTAGGTGAGGAATGATGAAAAGATGATAAGGAAAAGAGTTTTATAAATTTCTCAGGTGAAAAGGACTTTGTAGAAATGATTCAGGTAAATGAATCCATTGAATTGATCACTAGGAAGATATCTTGGGTTGGTCAGACCCAGCTAAGTGGGTCCTTGGAACTATCTTCTGTGTTGATCTTGAAAATTCAGTTATCACATCTTTAGCTGAGTGGGCCATGTGACAAGGATGCCATTGTGGCCATAGGACTAAGATATGATCCCTAGCCATACAGAGCAGCCAGTAAGAAAATGCAAACCTTGGTCATATGATAAGAAAATGAATTCTTTTACCAGTTAGTAAGTTTGGAAGGCTTCTGAGTTGTAAGTGAAAGCAACATGGGAAACATCTTACATTTAGCCTCTGGAGACCAGATCCTAAGAGCCACACTATGACCCAAACCCAAGTAAGTAGTCTGTGAGATAATAAATATGTGTTGGTTTTAGCTACTACACTCATAGTGATCTGTTTTAAGGAATGAAAAATGAATCTACCTACTACTCCTTGTCTACCCTAGAAAGATCTTCTTTGAATCCATAGTGTTTTTTGCATTCCCTAAGTAAAGTGAAAAGTCCCTTCAAATTCTTTGGTAACACTAAATTGTAGTTCTGTCTTTCTCTCCAGGAGGAGAACTCTTTAATAAGAAAGTGGGTGTAGTGGAAAATTTTGGGATCATGGCCATCTTATGTTTTATACCATGCTCCATCAGTTTAGCATAGCCTGACTTTTGGCTATCAATTCAACCTCTCCTATATCAGTTGTTATTTTCAAATGACAATAGCATTACTAAACCAGTTGTTCTAACACAGGGATTATTTTGCACTCCTCAAGGCCCTATTTGGTAATCCTAGAGATTTTTTTTTATTGCTCCAGCTTGGTGTGGGTAGTGCATTCTTATTTAGTGGGAAGGAGTGCTGCTAAATGTTACATATTGCACACTCTGCTGAACCCAGGTCATTTGGAGGAGCACCAAGCACTCTTAGTCACAGTGTATTGACCCACAGCAACAATAGCACCAAGACTTCGAAGTCCTTTCCTAGACTAATAAAATAATTATGAAGAATGTGAAATGACAAAATATTTCATATTTAGGGAGACTGGTTGCGATTCCATTATGAGACGACTATTAAATTACTGCAGAGAAAGTTTTACAAATGTTTACAAGTGCTTTCATTTCCCCTACAAGGTCCTAAAATCTTTGCAAAGAGCCCACAAATCATTGTATGTATGAAGAGATGTTACACTTAGTTTCTTACACAGGAGCTATCCTGAAAATCACTGTCTATAAGATATACCTGGCCCAGAATACCTCTCTTTGTGAGTGTTATGATTTTTACCTTGTATTTAACGGATGTTTTAGACCATGCTCCATCAGTGTAGCATCAGAGCATGTAACTGGTCTCAGGGTTTGCAAGCAATTACTAAATGTCTGAATAGATACGCACCCCCTTTTGAAAACGGTAGTTTCCTGTGATTTATTGCTTTCCTAGCACTTTACATCTATGATGAAGCATCAGTGATTTAACATTATAGCAAGACTGCAAGGAACTGACATGGTGGTACAAAACTGCCCAACATTGGTTTTCAGTTATTAACTATCTCACTATTAACTAAACTGCCTTTCTCTACAAAGGGCACTGTAAAGAGGAGGGGAAAGCTGGAAACCACTCCCGTTTTTCAAGAGTCAGTCCAAAACCCTGCTCTTTGGAAGATCATTGGAAATTCCTTTGATGACCATACTACTTTTCCTAAAGAAATTTTATCCCTCTGTTGATTATTAAACATACATTATATTACAAATATTTGTGTACCCTTAAGAAATTTTCTCTAATTAAAACATACAATAAATTTGCTTAATAAAAAATTTATTTTAATCCAAGTCAGGCCCCAACTATACCATGCTCAGGAATAGTTGGCTAACACAAAATAGACTTCAAGTTTCTTGTGTTCTATTTATATGCTTGTTTTGATTAGGTATTTTTTGTCTTGATTTTTTTTTTTTTTAGAGAGATAGAAAGAATGTGAAGTTGTGTGGAGTAGGGAAATGGGGAGGTGTAGTCCAACTTTCCTTTCGGTCGCCAGCTCACAAATAATGACAGTGAGATTTATTCTTTATTATGAAAACTTAGCCTTAGCTTAGGCTTTTTCCTAACTAGCTCTTATAGCTTAAATTAACCTGTTTCTATTAATCTACATTCTGCCACGTGGTGGCTTGGTTACCTCTCCTCTGTACTGTAAGTCCTACTTCTTCAGTTTCTAGCTAGTGTCTCACATGTGCCTAGATTCATCCCAAGTTCCTCTCCCTGCCCAGAAGTTCTGCCTAGCTATTGGCCATTCAGCTCCTTATTAAACCAATCACAGTGACACATCTTTACACAATGTAAACAAACATTTTGTAACAGGGAGGATATGGGATGAGTTGGGGAGAGGAAAGAATATAATCAAAATACATTGTATGAAAAATAATTTTAAAACCAATAAATAAAAACCCATATATTTTGCATATACAAATATATTGCATATACAAATGTTATAATAAACAATATAAATAGATCCCATTCACTGTCCACATGGTCATCTCAAAGGTGATATAGAGATGTTTATAGAAATGTTATATGTAGCTGAGTTTCACATTCTTTCTATTCCTCATGAATTCCTTTGCCTTGGTTCCATTTGTTGAAAAGACTATTCTCTGAACTGGATTGCTTTTGTACCCTTAACAAAAATCAGCTGGTCATTCTTGTATTTGTTTCTTTCTGAGTTCTGAATTCTGATTCATTAATCAATGTGGCCCTCCCTCTGCCAACATCAGTCTTGATTATTGTAGGTACATGATAGTTCTTTGAGATGTGTTTCATTTATTTTTGTCTACGTGTGTTTGTGTGAGTATGTGCCGTGTGTGGGAGGATGCCTGCAGAGGTCAGAAGGGGCTGTTCCATCCTCTTCTGCAGTTAAAGGCAGTTGTGAGTTGTCTGATATGGGCGCTGATTCATCTCCACTTATTCTTTTTTCAAAAACTTTCAGAGAATTCTACACCCTTTAAAGCATCATGTAAATGAGATAGCATAATCCCTTCTGTATCTATAGAGTCTCTCTTTTTCTGTGACACTGATGGGACATGAGTATGTCTTTGGGGCAATTGTGTCTTATTGTGCCGCAGCTCGCACTACAGGAATATGCTTCTGTTCTTCACTTTAATTCCCCTTGTTTTATTTGGATGATACTTTATCATTTTGAGTATTCCAACCATGTAATGCATTGATAACATGTAGTTCAGTATTTCATTTTATTAACTCAAATATATTTTATTAAGTTTTAAAACTTGGTTTCTATGTGCTCATTGTTAATACGTAGAAGTAAAATTAATTTTTGAATATGTGCTTAACATTCTACCACGTTGTTGAAATGACATTAATTCTTGGCATTAGAAGACAGATTCTGTAGGCTTTTCTGTGTAGATTACATCACCTGCAAATAAAGTCAGTGTTATTTTTTTCCCTTCTAATCTGTGTGGATTTAATTACCCTTAAAAATCAAATTGCCTTTCCCCCCAGTATTTTGTTTGATTTCTACGAAAGAAAGAAAGAAGGAAAGGGTACTGTGTTGGATGGGTAAGGGGGGGTAGAGAGGACCTGGTAGGAATTGAGAGATGGTGGGGGCAGGGAGTATGGTTAGAATATATTGCATGAGGACATTCTTTTAAAAATAGCATTACACTTGCTGGAACTTAAGTGTCCTGTTGAATAGGATAGATGCTCTTGCCCATTTCTTACCCTAGGGAAAGGCTTTTAGTAATTTACTGTTATGAATGATGTTAGCTCTGTAGGTTTTTTGTGAATTCATTTTGTCAGATTAAAGTCACCATCTACCCTTCCCATTCTAGGACTAGGGATGGAACTCAGGGTCCTGCACAGGCTAGACAAGTTCTCTGACGTTGAACTATGTCTGTAGTCCTGTTTTTACTTTTTATTTTGAGACAGAATATCACCAAGGTCTGTCCTCTGTACTTGAGCCCAGGCTGTAGCCCAGGGGGGCTCTGGCTTGGGATATACCCTTCTCAGCATCCCATACAGCTAGGGTGACAGTCCTGTGACACCAGACCCTGCTCCAGCCCTGGGTTTTTTTTTTTCTACATGAAGTTTTATCTGTGAATGTGGAATTCTGTCAAATGTTTTTTGCAGATTGATATAATCATCGTTTTCCTCTTCTGTTTACTAGTGAGATAGGTGATGTTTTCCCAGAAAAATCTTTACTTGCTAGTAAGATAGGTGATGTTTTCCTAGAAAATCTTTACTTTGTTGTAGTATGTGATAATTTTTAAAAAATATTTTTGAGCCGGGCGGTGGTCGTGCACGCCTTTAATCCCAGCACTTGGGAGGCAGAGGCAGGCGGATCTCTGTGAGTTCGAGGCCAGCCTGGGCTACCAAGTGAGTTCCAGGAAAGGCGCAAAGCTACACAGAGAAACCCTGTCTTGAAAAACAAAAAAAAAAAAATTTTTTTTTGAACTTTAGTTGTTAATATTTTGTTAAGAATTTTTACTCTTCTGTCTCTAGGCTCATTGTGACTAGTTTGGGTATCTGAATAATGGTGGTCTCGTAAAATGAATTGAGGTGGCTTCCTTCCTAGTCCTATATTTTTTGGAAGAAATTGTGTTCAACTTTCAGTCCTCTTTAAACATTTACTAGACAAAACAGAAAAACTACCTGAGTTTGAATACATACATACATAATTTGTTTTATATATTTTTTGAATGATAAATTCAGCATCTGTAGGGACAGGGCCATTCAAATGATCTATTTGCTGTGGGGTGAGCTTTAGCAGTTTGTATTTTTCAGAGGGTTGTTTTATTTGATCAGCCTGTCAGCTTGATGTGTTCAGGATGGCATACACTTTGCCCACATTATCTCTTTGATGCCTGCGGTGTTTGTAGAGAGACCTGCCCTTTTATTCCTGGTATTGCTAACTTGAGTTCCTTTCGTTTCTTTGCACTGCTGAGGATTTAAGAATTTTATTGATCTCTTAATAGGAGCATCTCTTTGTTTATTTAACTCTGGCCTTTCTGTTTTCAGCTTCAATGATTTCTGCTCTCCACTGTCTCCCCTCTTCAACTCATTTGGTTTGTTTTTCTCTTCTTTCACTAGGTCCTTGTGGTTGGGAGCTGTTTTTATTGATTTGGATGTTTCTTTCTTTCTTTTCTTTCTAAAGTATACATTTGACCTTCAGAAATTCCTCTTAGCACTACTTTTATGATGCAGCACAAAATTTAACATATCGTATTTTTATTTCCACTCAGGTCAATGGATTTTAAACATCTTCTCTTGGAACTACTTTTTGGACCTGCTGATTGTAAGTATGCTGTTTAGTTTCCATGTATTTGGTGGTTGGTTATCTTCTTAGCTGTGTACTACTGATTTCTAGTTTGATTCTGTTGAGGCTGGAGGATGCCCTGCATGAGTTCACTTCCTCCATATTTGCTGAGATGTGTTTTACAGCCTAGTATAGTCTAACTCGGTATGTTATTCATAGACACTGGGAAAGAAAGTGTGTTCTGTCACTGACAGGTAAATTATTTAATTCATGTTGACTGGGTCCCTAGTTGCAGATGCTGAGTTCAACTCCTTGGTGATTTTCTCTGTTGTACCACCAGAGATTGAGAGAGATTTGGGTTTAACTTTGGGCTTTCCTATTTCTCCTTTCAGGTCTCTTAGGTCTCTCTCTCCTCTAGAATAACGCATTGAGATTGCCATACTTTCATGGTAACATAACATTTTTTTTGAGCTTGTAATGTTCCCCTCTGTCTTTATTAGTATCCTTTGCTCTGACATCTTGTTTATCCAGTAGCTTATCTTATTCAGTAGAGATATGTTCTGTCCTTGCTATCTTTCACTTTTAACCTTTCCTGATGTTTTAATTGACCATGTATTTGGACCACATTTTTAATCTACTCTATGGGATAATCAGATCATTCCATTTACTACATTTTTACTTCCTGTTGACTCAAGCTTGATGTTTTATATTTTCCTTTATTTTTTTCCTCAGGACTTTTTCCTTCTCGGTTTCTTTTTCCTATGTTTCCGTAGATTACTTGTGATTTTTTTACGGTGTAATTTCGATTTTTCTCTAGTGCTTAGGAATGTTTATTCTGGATAGCATTGTTAATGGTTCCTCTAGGTTTGTGGGAGGACTGAAGTGATACATCATAGCCAGGTGCAGCATGGGTTATCTAGGCTCTCTGCTCGGCCTTTGCGCAGTGCACAGAGATGGATCTGCCATCTATTTATCTATTTCATATTTGTAGTGTTTTACTGGGATAGAGCAGTTATTATCTGAAGGTTTTCTGTCTTCCTAATATGCCCCTTAGATGATAGAGCAAATGTTTTTATTTTGTCAAGATCATTGTGTTCCCAGGCTGATGGCTTCTTTCCGTTCTAAGTCTGTATATAGGAAAGCAACTAGGGAACTCAGCCCTGGACCTGTGGTCCATGGTCCTGATGTTTGCCTCATTTTTTCTCTTTCACAGTCACCTTGTATTTATTTTATTTGTATTTTCCAGGGTTTTGACAGTTCTTAGAAGGAATAAGGGAGATCATATCTACTACATCTTCCTAGGAGCAGAAATCCCTGAGCACTGTAATTATTAGTTTTTAAACTCCCCTCATCTGCAGGGGATATTTAATGAAGGCTGAAAGACACAATGGTGGAGAAATTTTCATTTCACCACAAAGAAAGAAATAAAGAATGGCATCATTGTCTTACAGCTTAAATTTTTCTAGTTATAGAAATCAAGAATCTTTCCATTTTTTGAGGAAAAAAAACGTGGTGAATTTTAAGACTTCTCTTATCTTTCTTCATCTGCTTCAGTATTTGCTCAAGTAAAGTGTGGTGGTCAAGATGGGGATGGCGCCTAGGGAAACAAATGCCCATTTACACAGATGAATTGATGCTAAAAAGACCAACATCCAGTTCAAACTGAGTGTTAAACACGAGTATTAGGGGGACATGTTTAAGTGACCACTGCCTCTTTTGAATTAGGGCAAGTGCATCATTGTTTCTGTATTAAATTAGGTTGGCTCCCTATTTTATCTGTACCTCTATCAGAGTTGGATTGTCATAAAGATAGCATGTCACAGGGGTGGGTAGTCACATGACTGAGGAGCTTTACATGTCAAGTTGTCACATTTCGTCAGTGAAGACTGTTGAGGATTGTCGTTCCACCTAGAAGAGAAACAGACAAGGGCCGTTTTATGGCATAATTAATGCTTACTTGAAGGATATTTCCAAAGCAAAGTTTATTGAGGTAGATAACATTTATGTATTTGGAGTCATTATATGTTTAGAGATAGATATTTGCCAGGGCACTAGCTCATGGTAGTTCAGTGGTAGAGCACTTGCCTAGAATTTCCCAAACCTCGACTGTATCCCTAGGGCCACAAACAGAATAAAACAAAACATCAGCAAATATAGTAATCACCATTCCTACTCTTCGAGTCTTCTTTTGACTATACATACATTATATATCCCTTTACAACATTCCTTCCATAGAATCCAAAGAAATACCTGTTTCTATCGCTTTGTTATGAGGCCAAGCTAAATGTTGCGTTTGTCTGAGCATTTATTTTCACAAGACCCATTTTCTTCACTTGGTGCTTCCCTTGAGGGGATGCTCTTTTTCTTCCTGTTCTTCTTCCTTTTCCTCTTCTTTTCTTCAATGTAATTCTTTATTACTTCTGTGGGAATGTCACAACATGCACCCCAATCCTTCTCACCTCCTAGTCCCTCCATATCCTTCCCTCACTCCTGCAACATCCCCCCAAAAGAGTCCCCCAAATCAATTAAAAACAAAACAGAGGAAAAAACCCATTTCACTCCTTCATCTGTCCAACGCCTCTTCCTTCATCCGAGTGGCATTGGGAGCTGCAGTGTGTCACACAGTATACACCCTTTTGTCCAATCAGCCCCACCTGCAAAATATCCATTGCAATGAGTCATTGGTCTGGTTCAAGGCCTCTGGCACACCATTGTCACTAGACCCTCACTGAAACTCTGTAGCTGAAATTTTTTTTTGTGTGTGTCCTGCCCGGTCCGCAGCTGCTCAGACCCAAGTAAACACACAGAGGCTTATATTAATTAAAACTGCTGGGCTTTTAGTTCAGGCTTACTACTGACTAGCTCTTACACTTAAACTCAGCCCATTTCTGTTACTCTATATCAAACTCCTTTCAGATATCTTGCTGTTGACTATGGGGATCCTGGGGCTGGCTGTCATCCCTTAGGACCAGTCTGTTCATCCACTCCAGCAGGTCATAGATGGGGTAGATATTAGGGTAGGCCAGCCCAAAGCCCAGGATGTGGATACTGGTGGTAGCTGAGCTGTTTGGGTGGGACCACTGAATGTGACCCCTCAGGCGAGGGACAGAGCCAGCTCTCTTAGGTCTATGCCAGCTCTTCCACACTCATGGTAAAGGGTGGTTCCATCTCTCCTGAGTCTGGGGGCCAGCTCTCCTAGGGCCAGTGAGGTATGGGCCCGGTCCTCAGATTTCAACATGCATGTTTCCTATGACTCCCTGTGGCAACATGGGCCATGGGCATTATCACAGACCCTAGCTACAGCAGGAACATGACCCAGAAATGGCCCCAGGGTTAGGAACATGGACACCAACATGGTCCCAGGTGATGGCTCAAATCCCTGGAATCTGCATGGCCTTTGAAGCTATCATGAGCCATGGACATCATCACAGGCCCTGGCTGAGGTAGGGCCATGGACCCAGACATGGCTCCCAGCTGCAGTTAGGGCCCAGATGTCACCGTGGCACCTTGTGGCAGCACAGGCCATTCAGATCTGTATGGCCCCAGCTGCAGCATGAGAAGGCATGCTATTCTTAAACTGAATTATTTAAAGTACAGCAAAATGATCTTATCTGATTGCATACTTTGGCTTAATATTGGTCTTTATTTTGATGATGTTACTCTTCCACTGTTGGGGCCACTGAAGAAAAGTGTCTTTATTTTGTTCTTGTCTTTTGTTGACTTATTTTTATCCCTGGTGAGTCAGTAGGCTTCTTTTTGGAAAATTCATGTACTTCAATCCATTTTGTATTCCTTGCTTTTCAGCATTAATAGATGGGACTGAAGAGTAAGGAATCTCTTGCAGGCTTAGCGATGATCTTTCCTGAAGGTCTAGTTTTGGATCGCTTTGGACTTCATTGAAGTTATCTACTTGGTTGCCATTCAGAGGATTGCGTGGTTATATAAATCAAGCAGCCTTCCATAAACACAGCCAAGATTTTCTGCAGTTAATGCTTTAGCTCTTTTGACTTATTACGTAGTTAAACTGGTGGATTTTTTTCTCATCATAGAGTTTTCCCTAACATCTCGTCCATCCAGCTTCAATGTTTCCTTCTTAGGGAAACCATTTTCTGTGTTGGGTAACTTTTCTTCCACTTGCTAATAGTTATAGCATTCTACATGTGCTTGGATGAATAATTAGCAACTATTTGTATTAACACATTTAATACTTATCAAATACCTATTACTTGGCAAGATTTTATTATATTCACTCCTGTACATTATTGCTTTAATTGTTTCTTTGTATAGTTTGCACACACTATGTTTGTATCGATGAGAGGTCAGGAACACTGCTTTATTGGCCTTTGATGACCTTGTATCCTTGTTTTAGAATGGTGCCTGAACACAGTGGGTATGTAGAATATATTTGATGAGTGAGTGAATGGATGGAAAATTAGGCAGGACTGCCTTTGGTGTTGAGAAAAGACTACATGCTATTTCAGGCTAAAGGGTAAATTTGTCTCCACTGTGGTGTCCACAACACAGTTGATTCCATCACAAGTAGATTCAGCCAAATTGAAACTCCTGAGGCATAGAGATGTTTCCTCTCAATCAGATTATGTGCCATTTACCATATATTACTTGATGCCAAAGTATGCTCCCCTGATGAGCATGACATTTTATTTGCATGCACATAAGCAACTCACAGTGTCTAATTTGAAAGTGCAACCCCACTAAGACTGCATTGTCTGTATTTATTTAGATGCTTTGTTAAAATGGGAAAGTGGTGAGTGATCTGGGACATGGAAGTCTGGAAAAGCTGATGAAAGCTAGTTCTCCCTGGAAGGCATTTGGGATGAAGAAATGTGACCTTTAATCACCTCAGACCTCTTTTTGTTCTTGTTCCAGAACATTCTATGAGTAGAAACTCCTGGGCCTCCTCAGTGCTTTGGTCTTGATTTTATATGCCTTTGGAGTTTGAGATGAGTTTCCTGCCATTTAGAAACAGTGTGTCTGAGGCAAGGTGGCCAAGACGGACTTGCTGACGTCACTAACAGTTGAAGAGCTGCCATATCCCTTCAGGTGGGTTTTAGCCATGAAGGGAACTTGACATCATCTCAGAGAACTAGGTTTCTTGTTTTTCAGATTTTCTTAAAGGATGTCATAAATTCTGTGGATTGAGCAAGTAGTTTGCTTTGCTCCGATTCAAGGTTGTTGAGAGCAGTGGGGCTGTCTGTTTTTAGGATGTTAGGTTGCGAGTATTCTCTCTGTTGGGGAAGTGTGAGTAACAAGAGTACAAGGAAGGAGACAGCAGGAAGAGAAGGGGGAAGATTTGGAGTAGATGGAGATGGAGACTTTGCTTCTCCTCTCTGACATCTTTGCATGGTGTCTGTACTTAATGGATAGGTGAGAGACTTCACAGACTTCTTATGTGGAGAGACATACATAAGTAATGAAATAGGACCCCAAGACGAACCTCAGGGGAAGGAAATGGATCATTTAACGCAGTCTAAGCCCCATCCAGCTACTGCTCTCATTTGAAGGCAGTGTTAGTGAAGGAGGCAGCCTCCTCCTTGAAGAAATTCATCTGACAATTAATCAGGAAAGGAGGAATTTTTATGAATTTCTTTGATTGAGAGCTTGTAATTTAAATGGAAGTTACTGTCTTCAGAATTAAAGGTATTGCAAAGAATTCTCATAGGTTCTACAAACTTTATAATGCCTTGTATTTAAAGCACAGATTAACCTATACCTCTGCAGTTACGAATCCTTTCCTTTCCATGCCAACTTTAATGTCACACAGAAATACCTGAGTTCAACCACAGTATTGGGAGTGTGGATTGAACATATATTCGCATATACACTGAGGTCCTGGAGAGTGGTTTTCTTCTTTTTTTTTCCCACGGAAAGTCATTTGTAACCAAACCAAAGAAAACCTCAAGTTACTAGTGTGGCCAGATTTATTATTTTACCCAAATTCAAGCAGGTTGGAAGGATTATATTGGGTTCTAAGGTTTGCCCAAATCACTGTGGTTTGAGAATCACTTTAGACTTGGAGTTTTTTCCCTTCCCACTCACACCAGTGTCTCATGGTCCCAGTGCTTTGTATGAGGTAAAGGAATTTTCACAGCACTTTTGCCTTCTAATTTGGAAAGCCACTTAGACTGGGCTCTTTTGTAGCCACCTGAGATTTGCTTCCATAGTTTGCTGGGTAACAGCTCCACAATTTCCTGATGGTTCCCACCCTGCCTCTGAGGTGCGTCTATATTTTGATATATAATTGCCTTGCTGTATCTAATGCTGGTTCCCCAGGAAATGTGAATAAAGTTGGTCAATTACCTTTACCATCTAGAAGACAATAATTATAATAACTTCCTTTTGTGTGGTGCTCTAGTTTGCAAGCACTTTCACATAATTAAACCATTTGATCCTTAGAGCAGTCTTTGAAGTGAGCAAGAAGGGTATGATTATCCACATATTATAGAGGAAACAGGTTCCGAGGGGCTAATTGGCTTGTCTGAGGTCACATGATAAGTAAAAGGCACATCCAGGATTGGGGAGTGAAGGTCCCAGCCCATGGCTACCTCCTTGCCTGTAGCAGCTTTCGTATGTGTTTTGGACCAGAACCCAAGGAACTCAAGTACTTAGTGATCTGAAGAGAGTTCTTAGCGCTTATGTCCAAAGTCAACATAGCAGTCTTGAAGCCAACAATATTTATTAAGCAAGCAAGCAAGCAAACAAACAAACAAGCAAACAAACAACAACAAAAACAGTGAGTTGCTTTGAGAGAGGGATGGAAAGCTTGAGGGCTCTACCTTCTGGTGCTATTTGCTTTTTGCTAGGTCACTGTAGGAAGCAAGTTTGACAGAGCTAATTGCTCGGGCAGACTGCTTGAGTTCTCTGAGAAGCAGACACCAAGATACAGAGAGAATTATTGGGAACACTGCCCATGGGAGAAAGATGCAGAGAAGCTCGGCAGAGCCTTCAGAGGGTGTTCCAAGCTTAAGCCCTGGGAGGGAGAGAAGTCAGGCAGGTGGGATAGAAGGAAAAGGCGTGGACTGTAGCCCATTTCCAAGAAGCTTTGTAGGCTAGGTGGGAACCCGGAACCAAAATATCCTGGAGAGAAGCCCCACAGCTCCCAGATTGGGGTCTCCTTTAGCAACATCGCTGGGCCCAGTCACCGTCCGGGACAAGCCCGTGGGAAATATGGCCTCACTAGGAACCAGGTAGTGGGTTTGAGCACGGGTTTAATACACTGTCGGCTCCAAAACAAGAGGTCTAAGCAGGTCAGGTTTATGGTCAGCACATGTGTGACATGGAGCAACATTTATTTTCTTCATCTTCAAGATTAAGGCGTTAACAGCAACAACAACAACAAATGTGCGTAGCTAAATGCGGGACCTAGGAATAAAATTAAATGCTTAGTTGTCACCATTAACAGCCGTGGCTGAAATGAAAGGGGGAGCTAGGAGGTGTTCATTTCTGCCTTCCAGGGGTTTTATTTCTATTTTATGGTTTACAAAGCTGTTTCATTTTTTGCTTATTAAACAACGGACACTGTTAAGTTCTTAGGGTTGGGAGCAGCTTAGGACTCCTAGGATTCATTAAAGCTAATCCTCCCTGGCTTTTTTTTCCCCCTTAGGGACTTCGGACCTGAAGACATTCTGTCCTTTGCAGTCTGTAGATAGGCTGGTTTATTTCTCAAATTCTTGCTTTTTCTTACCTTCTTGTTTAGGGAGTCCCAGAAGCTCTGAGATGCTAGCTAGAAGGAGATGAAGATTAGACCCAGAGCTGAGTGAAGGATTGAAAGTTTGAGGGCTGTACCTCCCAGTGGTATTTGCAAGGGCGAGTTCACTGTAGAAGGCAAGTTTGACAATGCTTATTGCTTGGGCAGACCGCTTGAGTCCTCTGAGAAGCAGGAAGCACGATACACAGAGAATTTCTGGGGAAAACGCCTATTCGAGAAAGATGCAGAGAGCCAGGGAAGATCCATCCCTTGTTCTCTGGCTTTTGTTTCCTTATCTGCAATGGTGAATACTGCCCGCTTCAAAGTGTTGTTGAGAGAACAAAATCGCATGTATAAAGATCATCAGGACTTTAAAATGTCAAAGTCTATCAAAATCCGATCCTTGAATAATTTGTTGATGATCTTTGGGTCATGCCCGAGTTTATTTGAATTTTGCCCTAGGCTATTTGAACACATTTGAGTCTCTTCTCTTACCAACTAGTTTTCATGACATACTAATTCTTGTGTCGCGTTCCCCGTGAAGACCCTTCCTTCCACTTCAGAAGCATTTCCAAAGCACCCTAACTGATATGAACACCCCAGATAGGCTACATCCTTTCTCAGACTTTTCCTCTACGAGCTCATGAAGAAGAGCTGTGTGTTCTTGAACTTTGGTCTCCAGTCCACCTGTTCCCAGCCACAGGATGCTCATGCACATCACTCACTTCCTTCTCGTCTCAATCATATCACTTATAAAAGGAGACGAGAGGAGTCTTCTCCGGGGTGGAGATGGACATTGAGTGTATGGCAAGAAGCCACTATAGACCGTGTAGAAGCCCTAATCCCACCATCTAGCTAATCTGTGAAACACACTGCTTTATTCCATCTTTCATCAACTTTGTCTAGCCTAGCTATATGTAGTAAGAGAGCAACTCCAAGGCTAAGAGGCCATCTTTGGGGTCCTCCACGGTGGCCTATGCTTTCCTAACGAAGACTCCCCAGCTTGGATCATGCTCCTTTACTCAGGGTTCCTGATATGCCTCTGTACCCTGTCACACCTCCCCCACCCCATGTGCTTTCCTTGGTCCTGCCTTTTACTGTTTTTCAAACCCAGTGAATAGCCTTCCCTCTCAATCAGCCCAGCCCTAGGGACTCAGAGCCTGCAGTGTGATCCTTCTGTTTCCTCATCTGCAGTGGTGAATACTGACTGCGTGAGAGGACGAACTTATGTACGTGAAGTTCACCAGGAGGTAGCTGGCAAATGCAAGGGCTTATTCAATATGAACCATACTTCTCTGACCTCAGCATCAACTACTCTGCACTGGTGAAGGGTATAACGGTGACCACATATGACCGCCTGGAGAGCCACTCAGCACTTAACATTTTTATTTTTCAATTGACTTCCATACTAAAAACTTCTTCCTAAAATCCCTTTTCTATAACATAGTTCTTTATTGATTCTTTGGGAATTTCACATCAAGCACCAATCCGTCTCACCTCCAAGTCCCTCCATGTCTGTCCTTCACCCCTGCAATATCCCTCCCAAAAGAAACTGCCCCCCCCCCAAATCAATTAAAAACAAAACCAACAAAAATACCTCACTTCTCTGTCTTTCCAATGCCTCTTCATTCATACTGGTAGCATTGGGAGCTGCCATGTGTCACACAGTGTACCCTTTTGTCCAATCAGCCACACCCACAAAATGTTCATTGCAATAAGTCATTGTTCTGGTTCAAGGACTCTGACCTCTGGCACACCATCATCACTGGGTCCTCACTCAGATATCCTGCTGTTGTCCTGGATCATGGAGATCCTTCAGGTGGCCATTGTTCCTTAGGACCAGTCCCTTTACATGCTCCAGCAGCTCATAGATGTGGTAGATATTAGGGTGGGTCAACCCAAGGCCCAGGATATGGGTCTGGGTGGTAGCTGAGCTGGTTGGTCTGGGCCACTGGGATTGCCCCCCTCAGGCAAGAGGCAGAGCCAGCTCTTTTAGGTCTATGCCATGGGGGCCAGCTCTCCCATGCCTGTGGTGAGGGTTGGGACTATCTCTCCCAAGTGCTAGGGAGAGGCAGCTCTTCCATGGGGTGCAGGACCAGCTCTTCTGCTGCTGTGTCTGTCGAGGGGCAGGGCCAGCTATTCCAGGGCCAGTGAGGGGTGGGGCTGGTCCTCGAATTACAACATGCATGGTTCCTATGACTCCTTGTGGTAACATGAGCCATGGACATCAACATAGAAGCCAGCTGCAGCAGAAATACAGACCTAAGCATGGCCCTTGGCAGCAGCTCGGGCCAAGACGTCACCAGACCCTGGTGGCAGCACAGGCCATCCAGATCAGTATAGCCCCAGGGCAGCAAGTCTCTTGGACACCAACACGGTCTCAGGTGGCTGACCAGACCCTGGGCATCTGCACAGCCCTTGGTGGTAACAGGAGCCACAGAAATCAAGTCAGACCCTAGCTACTGCAGGACCATGGACCCAGACATGGCCCTTGGCAGCAGCCTGGCCACGGCTGACACCATGGCCCTGTGTGGCAGCCTATGCCACCCAGATGGGCATTGCTCTAGTAGTGGCATGGTCCTCAGACACCAATATGGCTACAGGTTGTGGTCTAAACCCTGGGGCATCCATGTGGCCTTTGGTGGCACATGGGCCACAGCCATTAACACAGACCCTGGCTGTGGTAGGCGCATGGACCCAGACACGGCCTTACAACACAATCCGGCCTCAGATGTCACCATGGCCCCAGGTAGCAGCACAGGATACTCAGATTAGCATGGCCCCAGTGGTAGCATGACTCTCGGACACCAACATGGACTCAGGTGTCTGACCAGATCCTGATCATCTGCACGGCTTTCAATGGTTACTGCAGCCATGGATATCAACACAGACCCTAGCTGCTGCAGGTCCACCAATCCAGATATGGCCTTTGACAGCAACTTAGGCCCAGATGTCATCATTGTCCCCTGGTGGCAGCACAAACCACTCAGATCTCCATGGCTCTGGCGGCAGCATGGCCTTTGGACACCAAAATGGCCACAGGTGGTAGCCTAGATCCTGGGCATCCTTTGGCCTTTGGTGATCATATGGGTCATGGATGTCAACACAGACCCTTCCTGCAGGAGGACCACAGACCTAGACATGGACCTACGCAGCAGCCCAGGCCCGGACATCACCTTGGCCCTGGGTGGCAAGCAGGCTATCCCCATCAGCCTGTTCCTCATCACTCTCTCTTTTTCAGTTCCACCATTTCCACAGCACATGAACCATTCTGCTTCTCTCTCCCCCATGTCTCCACCATGTATTTGCTCGTCGTAATGGCACCTACCCGCCTGGTGCCACAAGGCACTACTCTGGGTAGGCCTCTGGATGCCTTTAGCCATACCAGACTGTGAGGACCCAGGCTGGTCTGTGGGTGTCTTTCATCCACCTGAGCCATATGGCATCAGGCAGGCCTGTTGAAAATACGACTTCTAATGTGAGTCCTAGACAATGTTAAAATGTGCTCACCCAGGGTTGAGATTGGACTGATCTTTTATCCACCTGGGAATTAATAGTTTGCAAAGTGAATTTGCTTTTCTTTTTAGGAAAAATTGTAGTTCCTTTCAGTGAATTTTTCAACGTTTGGGGGCAAAGGTGGCATTTTTGTTAAAAAGTAGGTTTTGTTTTGACACTATACTGTAACTATAGTAAATTCACTCTTTGTAAGCATACACGATAAATGACATGTTTAACTGTATATGGAAGTGTTAACGTATAACGTTTCAGAACAGCTCTGCCATTTTACCTTCCTCCAGTATGAAAATTTAGTTACTCTGTGTCCTCATATGTACTCGGGATGAAGAGTGTGCTGTTCGCTTAATAAGCCTTGAATATGCTGTGTGCTGCATTTTTCTTTGTTGCTCACAGTAAATATATGATTCTTCTACTAAAGCTTTCAACTCTCTCTCTTGCAAATGTTCTAACTCAGCTCTCCTCTGAAAGTCAGAGTGCAAACTGACACTCATGTGGACACACAATTACCTGCCTGTGTTTCCATGTGTCATTGACATATGGATGGGTTTATCCTTTATTAAAAGTAAAACTCAAAAACTCAAAACTCAAAATACTCATGCGCGTGCATGTATATGTGTGCATGTAGAAAAGGCAAGATGAAGATGAGTTATGTAGTTTTTTCAGCTTCTAGGGAGTGGAAGGATCTCTATTACTTCAGTTGAGTGGAAGTCTGTTTACCTCATTCATTTCTCTATAGCCCATGCCTTTTTCTGGTTGATTGGACTTTTCAGTGTGTTCTATGAGCAGCAGTAGGTTTTTTTTTCCCCTCATAGCTGCAGTGAGGAAGGGTAGATGTACAGAGAGATAAGTAATGAGGCACTAACTTGGTGCTAACGATGGGCTACAGAAAGGAAAAGAAACTGTGGAAATGTGATAATGAAGAACTTCTAACTTTAGGTTTCCCTGGAAGCCGGATTGTCAAGAAGTCTTACTGGGAGGAGGACATGATCAGAGTGAGTTTCTTGTGCCCAAGCACCAGTGCCGTCTGAGACAGGTGGGAAGGGCAGCGAGTGAGAGTTGGGCCGATTTAGTTTACTGTAGTTATGAACTGGCTATAAGAGAAGTCACGCCGGGCGGTGGTGGTGCATGCCTTTAATCCCAGTACTCAGGAGGCAGAGGCAGGTGGATCTCTGTGAGTTCAAGGCCGGCCTGGGCTACCAAGTGAGCTCCAGGAAAGGCGCAAAGCTACACAGAGAAACCCTGCCTCAAAAAACAAAAAACAACAACAACAACAAAACAACAACAACAACAACAACAAAAAACAGAATTCACAGAAATCAAAGCTGCTTCATTCGGAAAGAGCTAGAACTCATCCAAAATTATGCATTGAGAATTAAAAAACAAAGCCAAACAAAAAATAAAATGATTCTCCTCTGTCTTCACCTTAAACTTCTTGAACAATCTGGAGGAATATTTAGCCATGCTTTTGGCCTGCCAGTTGTCATCTGTGAGAAGATGGGGGAGTGAATGAGCAGGAAAGACTAAAAGAACAAAAAAGAATTCTCTTAAATAAGCCTGTACTTATGGCAGATGTGGCTGTTGTGGAAGAGGACTCCTGTCTTAGCAGAAGACACTTTGAAGCAGAGACTATCAAAGCCTAGGACTGGACCTGAACTGCCACCGACCAAAGCAATTTCAGGGACCTGAGTACCTGCTAGTCACCCTGCACCTCAGCTCCCTCACAGTGATACCCAAGTATTTCACTGGGTTATTTCTTACAATCAGTTTTAGCTTTATGATCCATTATTCTAAAGTATATACAGAGTAAATAACCAATTATTTCTTTGCAAATAAAGACAGGGTTTGGGGGCAGGAAGATGAGGAAGATAAGTCACTCCCTTTCCTATGATGTAGGGAGGAGGCATGAATCTGCATAAGAGAACTGTCTCTCTTTAATTGCTTTGAAACTCAGATGGGTATGAGTTTCACGGTTCTTTGCATTGTAAATTATTGTAATTATTTCCTAAAGAAATTTCAGGTCTCTGTTGTCTGTGTCAGATCAGATTGGCCAAGGAAAAGCACCGCACAACCATCTTGAGACTGTAGCTGGAATGCCACGCTGAGGCCATTTCCACCTTCATTATAACTGTCACAAGAAGAGCTGTATACAATCATGATTGAAGTCTCTCCTGTTCTTCATCGGATCCACTTGCAGAAGCACATAGAACATCTCATGTGCACTAACTTGATTCATGGTTCTTCCCAGTTACCTTTTTGTTACAGTGTGAAGCGGGAGGGTCTATGAGAAACTGGAAAGTCCTGGGATGGGTCGAATCAGACTGAATTCTGGAGTGAAGGAAGAATCAAGAGGAATCCATGACAAAATCAAGTTCATTGTCTTTGCTCTTGAGACTTCCTTTCCTTTTGCTTAGACAACGCTTGCAGAGGCGGGTGTGGGGAGCAGAGGAGCAAAGAGAGCTGCTCAGTGTTACTGTCTGAGCCTGAGCAAATGGTACTGTGATAACTGTGCAGCGAGACTCCTGTTACTTAAGAAAAATACTCTAATACCAGTGATTATGATCTGTGATTTGACATCGCAGACAGAGGTGGATCAAACCGGGAAGGAGGACAAAGAACATTTCCAGTTAGAGAGTGCTTCAGGTTCAAAGTTCACAGCAAGACATAACTAGCAGATTACAGAGACCAAATGTGTTTGTAAGTGAACAGCACATTGGATGCCACTTTTACCCATTAGTGTGCTGATCACATGAATAGCCCCTTAGGTGACATATCCTTTGGTTGAACGACATTGGCAAAACCAAATGTTTCAGATTATATAAGAAGAGTAAGAGTCCCTTTTCATTTTGGGGTGTCAAATAACATAACTGACAAAATACTATGACAAAGGCAATTTAAAGTATTTTTTTGTCATAATGTATTTCAAACCTAGGGTTTCATATATGCTAGGCAAGTGCTCTACCACTCAGTCGAAGACCAAGCCCATAGCAAAGCTTCTGACTTTGATTGTGGCTGACTGTAGTAGTAACTACAGACTCTGCATTCATGAGATATTTAGTGTAGAGTCTTTTCTGGTATTGTCCTTCAAAGACAGTTGTTTTACACATTTTGTCTTTCCTGATGTATTACCTCTGTGTTAGAAAGAACCCTACCTTCTCCCATAGCTCCCATTAACTCTCTGATTAGTGATTTAGATTAGTCATTTTAGCATATCCAGAACTTATTTATTTATCATCTACCAACTGTAACCCACAGGCCATACCTGGCCACTGTGTTTATATGAATAAAGTTTATCAGCTAGAGCCATGCTTATGCCTTTACACACAGTTTGTGGCTGCTTTTTATCTACAATGATGAAGGTGAGTAACCATGACAGGCTTATCCTAGAGTGTTTACCCTTCAAGCAGATCTTAAATACTCTTACTAAAAGAAATGACTACGTTGTGAGGCAATGTATATGTTAATAAGTTACATTTAGCCATTTCAGTATATATATATATATATATATATATATATATAAAATCTCAAAATATGTTGCATACTATAATGAGCTATAATTTTATCTGTCTATTCAAAGTAAAACAAAAATTACATAAATTTAAATACATTTCACATCTGGCTCTTTGTAGAAGAAGTGGCTGTTCCCTGATTTATATAACTCAAGAGTGATGAGTCACTAGCTCTTGACTTTTTAAAATTGGTGAAACTCATTTTCAAACAAAATCTTATCTAAAACTCTCATGTACAAAACAAACAAAAACAAAGCTTATGTCGTCAAAGAATTACTTGAGATAGAAGAAATACATCTAATCGGGCTCTTCCTCTCCTATAAGCTCCTGACAAGGGCTCGTAGGAAGAGGTTCCACATGCTAAGAATGTCTGCAAGGTTTGGCATGGCATTGCAACTCCCCAAGTTGCTCCTCGTTTTTTAATACGCATTGAAGAAGTGGAATCCAGTGACAGAATAATCTCATTTCCAATCTCCCCTTCTCCGTCCGTAGGAAGGTTTCATGTATCTTTAAGCCAATTGTAATTGGTGGAACTGTTAGTACTGTGGTGATTCTGAAACATGATGTATGCTGTGTGGCAAGTCCTAAAAGTCTTTGTGTTTCTTGGAAAACTTTTGTCTACTGATAAAAGAGAAACTGAAGCTACAGTTTTAAAACAGACCCCAGGGGTAGAATCTCTCAAAGCATCATGTCTCAATGGCTACATGCAAGTTTTTGTTTCAAAGCATAGACTGATGAGTAAATTGTTTATTTCCATACACTTTGAGCTGGCTTTTCTGATGATGGAGGGGGCAAAAGAATTGGATGTGGTCTAACAGCATAATGAAATCCAATTCAGTTAGTGTTTATGGAGTGCCCACGGGCGTGGGCTATTGTGTTAGACAAGATAAAAACCTCAGCGGTGCTCATGTGCTCTGCAGTGAATTTTGAAGACTTCTTTTGCCTTCCCGGATAGCTTGGAACCTCTCAGCTCATTGAAGAAAGTACCCAGTGAAGGATATAACCCTACCTCTTGACTTTTTAGTGCATATGGGAGAAAAGGTAGTAGCAAGATGGAATAAAGATAAAGGAGAGGAACTGATATCCACTGACTCTTCTTTGAATACTGTACACTACACTTTATGAAAAAACTTTATTATTCCTCACAAAAATTCAGGAGCAGGTCTAAACTCTCAAAGGCACACAATTACATGGCAGAATAGGGTTCTAAGTCAGGTTGCTGAAACACATCAGATTATAGTATCGATGAACTGATTCAAAATAGTCAAAATGCCTGACACATAGTCATGCAAATGCCCATATGAATAAAGTACACCTAAAACTCCAGAATTGTGAAAATGATCAAAATACACAGGGCTGCAAGTGATCTGTGGATGGTGGGAAGCAATCATGGTCTGAATATGTAACAGGAAGTTGTCTTAGAAAGAGATCGAGTACAGTGCTATATTCTGTAACACAAATCTTGAAAGGTCTTATTAATAAAAGAAACCCAGAGCCAGATATTGGGGTGAAAGCTGAAAGATCAGAGAAACAGAACAAGCCAGCCACGTTCTTACCTCTATGAAATCCTCAGCCTCAAGAGAGAGACTTTTTACATACTCATGCCCTATATACCTTTCTGTGCCCTCCCATCTTCCTTCTTTCCTAGTGCTGGGATTAAAGGTGTGTGCCACAATGCCTGGCTCTGTTCCCAGTGTGGCGTTGAACTCACAGAGATCCAGATGGATCTCTGCCTCCTGAATGCTAGGATTAAAGGCATGTGCTACCACTGCCTGACCTCTATGTATAATATAGTGGCTGGCTTTGTCCCCTGATCCCCAGGCAAGCTTTATTGGGGTACACAATTTATCACCACAATATTCTTCTTTTAAGACCAAGGATTAGCAAATGTATTCTTTTTTCTTCCCTCCCCCTCTCTCTCCCTTTCTTTTTCCTTTTTTGCTGGTCCTGAGGCAAACCAGGGCTTCATACATACAGGCAAACCCTCTACCATTGAAGTATTGTCCCAGCCCTTACAAACATTATCTGCAAGAACTGAATGGTTAGTTGTTTTAGGCTTTGCAACCTGCACAACATCAATTCTGCCATTTCAGTGCAAAGGAGCCATAGATGAATTTCGGTGAAACTATCCATGGGGTTAGGGATGTAGGTCAGTTGGTAAAATGCTTGCTTTGCCTGCCTATAGTCTTGGGCTTGATCACCAGCACTGCAAATTACTAGCAGGTCTGTCATCCCAGAACTCAGGAGGTAGAGGCGGAGTGCTGTGGATATCGCTCTATATAAATAAAACACTGATTGGCCAGTAGCCAGACAGGGAGTATAGATGGGACTAACAGAGAGGAGAATTGAGGGAACAGGAAGGCAGAGAGAGAGAGACTGCCTGCAGCCACCACCAGCACAAGGAAGATGTAAGGTACCAGTAAGCTACGAGCCATGTGGCAAAGTATAGATTAATAGAAATGGGCTAAATATAAGAGTAAGAACTAGACAATGATAGGCCTGAGCTAATGGCCAAGCAGTTTAAATAATATAAGCATTTGTATATTTATTTTATAAATGGGCTAAGGGACTGCCGGGGCTTGGCGGGACCTGGAGAGAAAACTCCAGCTACAGCAGAGGATCAGGAAATTCATCCTGTCTTAAAAAATAAAAGCCAACCAACCAGTCAACCAACCAAACAAACCAAAAACTGTTCATGAACAGAATTCAATGTGTCATTAAATTTTCTAGATTTTATTTTAATTGTTTACCAGTGTAAAAAAACATTATTAGCTTCTGAGCTATCCCCAAATAGAGGGCAGGTTAGATTGGCCTGTCTTTAGTTCTAGGCCATTTTCTTTTCAATTTCTGCTTTAAGTCTGTGACCTCAAAATACTGTATAGACATCAATTGAAAAGGGTTCCTAGGTGTGACTTCCAAAGCTTCCAATTTAGAAAGTCTAGGGTGTGGTGTAGAATTTGCATGTGTTAGTAGCACCATGGATGATTCTTTGCCTACATTGATCAGGGTTCCAAGTGGAAGTAAAAAGCATCA
This sequence comes from Peromyscus aztecus, assembly GCA_902168405.1. Classification (NCBI taxonomy): domain Eukaryota; kingdom Metazoa; phylum Chordata; class Mammalia; order Rodentia; family Cricetidae; genus Peromyscus; species Peromyscus aztecus. The sequence continues at coordinate 32,643 of CABHPQ010172190.1, read as the reverse complement.
AGTTTAGAAGGCTCACAGAGTTGCAATTACATGAGCATTAACTGATTTGATAATTAATTAGGGTGTGTGTAGGGGACAGGCCAGCCATGACATAATACAGGAAATCTAGTGCCATCAACTGATGACCTGTTACTGCTAGACCAGAAGAAATAAGAGGAGGAGGAGGAGTCATCAGAATCTGGGAGAGAGAGAATAGTTGGAGAAAGTCTCTGAAAAATAATGTTTTTGTGATGTTGAGGGGACCTTGCATCCATTTGCAAGTATGGGCTAAGGTGAGGCTGAAGGGAAAGTTAAGATAATTTGAAAAGAAGCATAGGCAGGCAACAATTTTAGAGAAAAATGACCCTAGTTCATATTCTTTTCCCTTGAATAATACTTACACATCTCAGTCTCTTATTGCCCACGACTCCAAGCAGTAATGTCAGATATTGACTGACTCTGCTATTACTGCTGGCTGTGAGCGTTTTGAGGTACAATGTGGTTACATGTTCTGATGAATACATGGGCTCCAGAGGCTATAGGGATGTTTTGTTTGTTTATGTTTTTATTTCTTTGGTGTACTAGAAAGAAATATAATCTTAGTTTCCTTGCTTTGTAGCAATCTTTTTCATTCTTTTATTGTCCCTATTAATGCCCACAAAGAGGACCATATATACAATCTAGCCCAATGAGTGTGTGTGTGTGTGTTTGTGCGCACGTGCGTGCGTGTGTGAGGGTGATATATAAATGTAAGTCAACTGCTGAATCAAGAGATTCAGATAAATCTCTCTTGAGTTGATTTTGGTTCCTAAGGGTTGCGAGACTCAAAACAAAAGAGCAAAGGGAACATTTCTTTGAGAAGGCGCCACTGTGGTCTAAAAATTTTACATATCCATTTGGCTTTTGCTATTTGCATAATAACCATCCATTTATTTTCCCATTTGTCTAAATTTACACATTCATATGGTTTACTTTATACATAAGAAGCGATCACTCCCTCTTACCCCCTGTCAGTATGAAGCAATGGAGAAAATCTGTTTGCCAAATGAAACATGTAAGAGTTTCTCAAAAGGAACTCTAATGAACTTGTGGTAGCTCAGGAGGAAAACAGAATGGCAATCATTTTCAAATTAGTTAAATTCCTCTTTGTTCCCCAGAAGATTTTGAGTGGATTGTCTTAACCTCAAGCCAGAGAGTCCACTCTCTAGCTAATGTCCTGATTATCCAGTAAGTTCTTGTTTTTGATGCATCTGTTCTCTTCTAGTCTCCTGTTTGGAGGCAAAGCCATTTCCTTGGGAATGTTGAATAAAATCCCTGAATTTCAAAAAGCATTCATAGATAAGGTTTGAGAAGCCAGTTTCTCGATGACCCTTTCTTGTCTCCTTCTTCCCACTGACAGAGTGTGAGAAGTTATTAGGCATTCTGCACTTGGATATTCTTAGATAATAAGATAAAATATATAGTCAAAGTTGTCAGTGAACTAGAAAAAAAAATAAAGCAACTAACTGATCACTTACCCGAGCAGCTAATTACAGAAAAATAAATTTCCATTTTCTTCTTTGATGAATTCTCTCTGGCTTTATTTGATTAATTACAGTATATACATTGAAGCGAGTTCTCAGAGGTGGGAAGCCACTAGGAATGCTCTTTGGAAAGGTTCAGTGAATTCTACTATCATCACTGGAATCATGGAGGGCTACTTAATCACACGCTCCTCTCATTTAGCAGCATTGAGAGGCATGGCACCATAACCTTTAGGAAGTTTCTAAACTGCTTATTTTAATGCACACATGTCAAACAAAATGTCCTTGCTGAAGACGTCTTAAAAAAACCAAAGACCTGGTTCACAGAACCTGACTCAGTTTTAAGAATATCCTTTGCCTCATTTGCCCATGTTAGGTTTGGTTACCTCCTCATTATGACAAGTAGCATGTCCTCTTCCATCTCCAAGATTGCTTTTGTTGCCTGGAATCTGGTTCTTCCTCATGCTATTTTTTTGTAATTTTCCTCTCATTTGTCCTGTAAATGATGGCTAACATATAAGTCTCTTCTATGGCTTTATGACTTGTTCATCTCATAACTGTAATTGGCCCTCGATTGGAGGAAATGGATAAAGGCAGGCACTCGAGTTGTGGGAGAAGGGCACTGAAATAGCTCTCTTACCTCTACTATCTTTTTCTTTTGTAAGTGAATTTGAAACCTCATTGATGAGTTGGAGGAGGGGCAGAAAATGTGCCAGAGGCCTGACCTGGCTGCTTCTTCCATGGACCATTATTTCAGACATTGATTTCAAAATCACACAAAACCAAACAAAGCAACAAATGGAAAGACATGGAGGCCCTTATATTCTGTTCTCCGTATGCTCCTCTTTTCTTTCTTTCTTTTTTTTTTCACACTCCTCTTTTCAAAGACATTTTGAAATCGATCACCTTGGAAACCAGAGGAAGTGGAATGAAAACCTACAGGATCTAGAGGAGCATTATGGATGGGGACCGGGCCACATGGGCCTGCTGGGTGGTAGCCAGCTTACCCACTTTTAGCGGGGGACCTGAGAGAGCCTTGGAGGCCCTAGTAATCCTAGGGGATTCTTACTATGCAGGAATTTGTCCCAGTCTTTTCTGATCTCTGCTTTTTCCAAGGAAATATGGAAATATAGATTTTTATGTGAAGTTTTGTGATGTTTTCAAAGTTTGAGATCAATTCAGTTAAAGCCAAAATATTGTGAGGGCTGATGGTCCACACATGCAAGCCACATTGAGGCTCCAAAGCACCACTGTGCAGCCTCTGACAGATTGTCTTCTCTGCTTGGTGAGATGCTGGCTCAAGGGACTCCAGTCGTACGGAAAGAGAAACTGCTGTTCATATGCTTTGATTTTAGTATAAGGAGTTAATGAAACCAACACAAATTCACAAAGACATGCATTTGCTTGAAAGAGACCAAATATCACTCACTGTCTTAGCACAGAGAGAAATGCAGAATTATATAGTTATTCACTTTTCTCTCCTTGAGTTATTTAAAAGTCTTCATTAGACCATGGAAATTTTTCCTGATTTCATGGGGACCTTTAATTCACACACTTCTGGTTTTATAGAAGAATCTGTCAAATACATTTCCATTTCTTTTCACTTGGATATTTAAGGTATAAGTCTTTAAACATATACTTGTTGATAACATCTTTCTCTTTGATTATTATTTACATACATACATACATACATACATACATGTGTAGAGTGAGTTGGCATGGGAGGAGTCAGAAGAAAGGTACCTAGGAGAGGCTGGAGGGAGGAAAAGGAAGATGGAAAGTGATGCAATTCTATTTCAATTAAAAACATTAAAAATAAATAAATAAATGATGTGTATGTGTGTTCATATTTTCTTTTTTTTGTTTGTTTTCTTTTTTCCCTCCCTTGACCTTCCCTATACCCCTCTAAAGTCAGCCCTTCTCCGTATTAGCTCAGAAGGAGACAGGCCTCTCATGGGCATCAACAAAGCATGTCATATCAAGCTGCCGTAAGACCTAGTACCTCCCGCTGTGTTCAGGCTGGGCAAGGCAATCCAGCATGAGGGATAGGTTCCAAAGAGCCAGTCAAAGCACCAGAGAACAGACCTGCTCTTATTGCAGGGAGTCCCACAAACATACCCAAGCTGCACAACTGTCGTATATATATAGAGGGCCTAGGTTGGTCCCATGTCGGCTCCCTGGTTGTTGGTTCAGAGTTGGTGGAGTTCCCATGAGCCAGGCTAGCTGTTTCTGTGGATTTTTCTGTGATGTCCCTGATCCCCCTGGTTCCTACAATCACTCCTCCCTCTCTTCAGCAGGACACCCAGAGCTCAGCCCAATGTTTGGCCATGGGTATCTGAATCTTCCTCCAACAGTCACTGGATGAATGCTCTCCAATGACAACTGGGGTAGTCACCAATTGGATTACAGGGGGTGACCAGTTCAGGCTATGCATCCACTGCTGCCAGGAGTCTTAACTGGGACCATTTTTGTAGAGTCTTGGAAGTCTTGGCTAACACAGTTATTAACTATAGCAGAACTTGCTTGATTTTGGGAGGAAAGATAATGTACATATGCTCAGGTTAATAAGAAAGGCAGGGTAGGGTGTTTACAAATACCAGCTTTTAGGAGAAAAACTGAAATACTAATGGTTAAGAGGCTTGTTTTGAATTAAGAAAGACAAGGGATTGAATCTCACATTTCTTTCTTTACAGAATGTTCTGAATTATGGTACCTCCTTCCAGTAAAGACAGAGTCTCATGGAACCAGGCTTATCTCCAACTCTCAGAGAAGCCCAGGATGAGATTGATCTTCTGATTCTCCCCCTTCCACCTCCAAAATGTTGGGATTACATGAAGCACCGTGCTCAGTTTATGTGGTGGCTACAGTGCTAAGGAGTCAAACCCATGGCTTCATGCATGCTAGGGAAGACTTTTAACAACTGAGCTACACCTCCGGGCTGGTATGTAACATCTCTTTAAAGTTCATAAATATTCAGTTAGAGTGTTGGAAGTATGACTTGTGTGCTTTCAGAGACATCGGATGGATAGAACATCAAAGAGCTCCTGGAGACCCACGAATAACCTGGCCTGCTGGACGGGTCACCCCTAAGCTCTCTTTCCCTCGACCCTTGCCCTTCATTACCCCCACTCACATCCAGGCTGTTCATGTAGATCTCATCCATTTCTCCGTCATTGGGTTATCCTCATGTCTTTCTTGGGGTCCTGTTTTCCAGGTAGCCTCCCTGGAGTTGTGAGTAGCTGTCCAGTCATCCTTGTTCCACAACTAGTGTTCTCCTATGAGTGGGTACATACCATGTTTGTCTTTCTGAGTCTGGGTTACCTCACTCAGGAGGATTTTTTCTAGATCCCTCCATTTGCCTGCAAACCTCATGATGTCATTGTTTTTCTCTGCTGAGTAGTATTCCATTGTGTATATGTACCACAGTTTATTTATCCATTCTTTGGTTGAAGGGCATCTAGGTTGTTTCCAGGTTCTGGCTATTACAAATAATGCTGATATGAACATAGCTGAGCAAGCACCCTTGTGGTATGATTGAGCATTCCTTGGGTATATGCCCAAGAGTGGTATAGCTGGATCTTGGGGGAGATTGATTCCCAATTTTCTAAGAAAGCGCCATATTGATTTCCAAAGTGGCTGTACAAGCTTGCATTCCCACCAGCAGTGGAGGAGAGTTCCCCTAGCTCCACATCCTCTCCAGCACAAGGTGTCCTCAGTGTTTTTGATCTTAGCCATTCTGACTGGCGTTTTTACTATGCTTGTATGAATATACTTTTCTAAACAGAAGAATGTCTTTGTCATCTCTGTTATCTCTTGCCATGTTTTGCAGAAACTCTTTGTAAGGCAAGAGATCAGCATTTGAAAAGGACTGATTTCATGTCTTTCTAGATATTTAAATTTGTGATTTACATTCGTTAATTGACATATTTGTTCATTCATTGACTCTTTTCCCTGGCCACATTAACGATTGCTAGGTCAGGCTACATCTTTTTCTGGCTTCCTCCCACTAGAATTTGTCACCACCACTTGGTTGGTAGTTTGGCAAATAAGTCATCTATACACCCTTATCCCTTCTACATCTGTTCTCTACTTTCCTGCTTCTCTCACTGCTGTAAATCCATTTTTATTTGTTAATTTGATTTCCTGTCTTGAGACCTGTTTTTTATTCTTTTCCTTCCTTTGCTGTGGCACCCCTTAGACCTCCAACCTGTGTTCACAAGATTGAAATGAAGTTTTGGGAGGGTACAGGCTTCTTCATGACTCCATAGCCCAGGTTAGCTCAGTGTTTCACACACACATATAGGCAATAGATGAGTCTCACACACATTTGGCGTCTGTTTGAGTGTGAGACTGTGCTAGTTCCTGGTATACAAACTTAAATAAGATTTCGACCTTGTTTTCACCAACCTAGCAGAGAAATGCACACACAAGTCAGCAGTTGTATAAAGAGGGTCAGATCTGTTCTAGACAGCATTGTGGTCGGAATTTCTGAAAGGCATCTTGGAAGGATCTGTGTTCTAAAGGACAAACAGATGTAATTATCATCAGAAGTAGTGAGATTCAATCTTAGGTTATATGAGCTGATGACGACGTAAGAGGACGTGGCTAGGAAATCTATTAGGAGGAAAGATTAAGTAGGACTTGTGAATGATGAACTGAAAGTTAGGTGGTTGAGGAAGAGATCATGTGTAGTGTTTTTTTCTTTCTTTCTTTGAGACAGGGTTTCTCTGTGTAACCCCGACTGTCCCGGAACTCATTCGTAGACCAGGCTGGCCTCGAACTCAAAGATCTGCCTGCCTCTGCCTCCTGGGTGCTGGGATTAAAGGCGTGCACCACCACAGGTGGCCAGGTTTAGTTCTTAAATTTCCGGCTAAGAAGAAGGTGGCAGCTGTTCAGGGATATAAGGATTCATGAAGAAGAAGTAACACTGGAAGAAAAAGGGATGAAGATCATGCCAGGAATGGTCTGGACTCGACGTCACTCCTCGGTAGTTATTCTTTGTCTTATTTAATTGTCTCAGTCCCATGTCCTGATAAAAACATGTGGCCATATATTTATGCGTTTCTCTCCGGGGAGATGATATTGTTCTGGAGGAGAATGGAAATGAGGCACCTCAATGTTGTTAAAGGAAGGCTTCTGCCATCAGTCATGTGCAAACCAGCTTCAGCACCCGAGTATGCCTCAACAGCAGAAAGCCTCTGGTATCTGTACCTGCATTTGGTGACTGAGTCAGATGGGCAACGTAACAGACAAAAGGAAACCTGCTGTACCCCGTTCTGCTAGGTACCTGGGGTGCTGTTGGATTCGTGACACAGCTCCGTTTCTGACTTCGCTCTGTAATTTCCTCTCCATCTCTAATGGTTAATTTTGATTGTCAACTTGTATGGGTCAAGAAACACCTAGGGCATTAGTGACATACACCTTTGGGAGTTCCTGCAGAGAAATTTCCAGAGAAAATCAACTGCAGGGCAATTATCTACTCGAAATGTGGGTGGCACCAAGCAACGGGCAGGGGTCCTAGCCTGAATAAAGAGGAAGAGGAGAAGACGATCTGAACGCTAGCGTTCTCATTCCCTCTGCTTCCGGTTCTACTGGGATGTGAGTGGGAAGCCACCACACAGCGCCGCCGGCACGGAGGCTTGCTAGCCGCTGTGTTTTCTCTGTTGTGACACACGGTACCGTACCCACTCTGTGAGCCCAAATAACTCTCTCGTCTTTTCAATTGCTTCCTGTCAGGTTATTTGATCATAGCAAAGAAAAAGATAAGTCATATTCTTTCCCTTTCCAATTCTGAAGACTAAGACCATCCTGTATTTCCATACCACCTACCACCTGCTTGTGCGAAACTCAGCCTGCACATAGACAGAGGGATGGCAGACTCTTTAGCGATCTCCCAGTTTCCCCGGATGACACCACCTCTTTTCTCTGTTTTTTGCAGTGCTTTCAATCTCCTCCAAACATCTCTGATTTAAAGTGTTAGTGGTGCTTTGGGGAGACAGAAGAACCTCTGGGAGGTGGAGACTTACGGTATACTCTTTAGTTATTTGATGTCACGACTTTGAAAAGGGCTGTGGGATCCCACACACTTTCTGCTTCTCTTTGCTTCCTGGTTAATGAGGTGCAGAGTTTTGCTACGCCCCCCTGCCATAGTGTCCATGTTGTTTAAGGTCAAATGTAATGAGATCATTCAGTCATGGATCAGGGCCTTTAGAACAGTGAGCCAAAATAAGCCTTGTATCTCACAAGCTAATTATCACAGGTATTTTGTTATGATGATGAGAAGATGATTTATACAGGGTCTTTTCAGAAAGGGGTTCGGAGAATATATCCTAGAATGCAGTGGAGTAAGGGGCCGTAGTTAGATTCTAATTGTTAACAGCTTAATAGGATGAGCTAAGGTTGCCTTGGCTTAGGAAGAAACAAACTTGAGAAAACAAGCACATAATTAATTTTATGATTGTATTAAAGGTACTTCCGATTTCCAAGAGGGTTTCGGTCTAAAACCAGCACATCACTGCAATTGTTCTAAAGGGAAGCCTACTTTCAGTGAAGAATTTCAAAGAAATCATGGGAAAGTTCAAAGTGACTCTCATTGCTGTGAAGAGGAACCCTTTAATTTCTTAGTAAATGAATGCAGTGTGATAATAATATAATGATACCTTGAATTTAGATTGCATATTTATTTTCCCCTAAGACTTTCCTGAGGGACTTAAATGTATTGTCATTTCTTGCTCCTTACCCCTGGCTTTCCTCAAATGGGGAGAGGAAGAATAGACATAATTGAATCTTTAATAGCTAATATCCCATTTTTTTATTCAACTGCCTCCCCAATCCACCTGTATTATAGATCTGAAATAGTGCTAAAATGATTTTTACTTCCTGTCTTTTGACAGCCTAGGGCTGAGGTTGTTAGAATGAGAGATGAAATGATTTGTGTGAATAGAGCGGTGAAGGGTTGTGAGGATAAAGGCTCATTCTACTGGAGACTGAGTAACCTACAAGAATAATCTACCTTTCGATCACCAAAAATTGATTCAGTTTCTCAAGCTTTTCTTATCATTAGAGAGCTATCCTTCCTGATATTTGGGTATCTTGGTAATGTGCTTTGCTTGGACGCTGCAAATTATCTTATAAATACACTGTCTTATTTATCTCCCACAATGATCCTGGGTAGGGCACTCCTTCTTTATTTCATGGAGACCATCACTGTGGCTTGAAGGGGCTGAGTAAGAGTCCCAAGATCATGCACCTAGAAGGAGTCCTCGCTGGGATTCGAATCCAAAATCTATTGCCTTCCAAAGATAGAACTTGTGACCCTGGTGTTTATGGAATCCCTTATGTGGAGTACTATTATCTGCAGCTGCTTTGCTGACTTTAGAGCTGAAACAATGGACTATGTCTCTCTCTCTCTTTCTCTCTCTCTCAATCTCTCTCTCTCTCTCTCTCTCTCTCTTTCTCTCTCTCTCTCTCTCTCTCTCTCTCTCTCTCTGTGTGTGTGTGTGTGTGTAGGGTTGCTACTGAAATAGCTCTTTAGAGACCAGCCTGCTAAATATGTTAGAAACAAAACAGTTCCACAAGTCAAGCCTCTGGCATCTATCAGATATTACATCTTCCTTCCCTCTCCCGTTGGTGGAAACCTTTGACTCCTCTAGTACAACTTAAGGAAGAAGATTTGACATCCTCAGGGACGACATCAAAATATAAAGGAATAATAATAAACAATAAACATTGCACAACTATGCTAATTCATGCCCCACAGGGAACACAACAGGAAAATCTTTGAGCGTGCCAAATGGAAAAAACAACTGAACTGGTACAGGCAGAAATGTTCATTCAGACTTCCAGATGATAAAAGACTTGTTACAAACAATGGGAGTTGGAAAAAATAAGAGCTGTACTCAGCCAAATCCCTCAAATATATGCAAGCAAATAATTCCCACAGAGATAGATGGATGTGTTGGTTTCTTCAATTTAATGAAGACAAAGAGACTTAGGACGTGCATTCTGTTCTCTCTGTGTTCAAGGCCTTTCGTCACTGGTATCGATGAAGCAACTCTCAGACAGTCAAAAGATTGCTCTGCAATCAGGGCGGGAAGTGTGTTCCAAAAGGAGAGTGCATGTAGCTCAGGCTTTGGGTTCAGTACTCTTAGCCCCCCTACCCCCCCCAGGAAGGACAGAAGTGCACATAGAATTAGCTGGCCCTGCTTTTGGATGCACACTAGCCCATTATTAGCACGTTTGTTCAGTATTGTTATCTTTGGAACAATCTTCCCTAAATTGCTACCTTCTCCATCTGATACTACTTAGAACAATGTACAATTAGACACATTTCTTCATGAAGAGCTTTCCTTCAAAGAAAACATGATAAACTTTGGTAGCATGATACCCTTACAAATAATGCTTGATTGAGACAGCTTAATTTAGTAATTTATTTATCAGCTTCAATGATCCCAGTCATCTCTGAATATGTCAACATCCCATTTGTTTTGTGAGTATACTGGGGTCAAAATCAGTGCCTTATTCATGGGGATATTTATCTATATCCACAGATGCATCTGAGCCTGCTTTTGATATTGCTTCATGCTAATCTATAAGGAAGAGTTTCCTCCATAATTAACTTGCTTTTATATTCCCACTGGGAGATGTGCTAACTTGTATTGTTCTGATATAATTACTTTTGTTTATTTTAGTCTCTTTGACCAGATTTTAACAAAATTAAGGGGTGAGGGTAAAAAAGGGCTCTTTCTTGGTAAGATTAACTCCTCCCATATCCCATTAATCAATAGCTGTTTTTAAGTTTTGCACTCTGCAGAGGTAGGTTTTCAATAAGTAGCTGGTAGATGATTTGACAGATTTGTATATTTGGAAGTATCATTAAAAGAGGTTAATTTCAAAAGATTAAGCAATACAATTGATACAAATGAAAGAGGCAGTTGGAGTCTTTGAAGAGTGCTGAATGTCAGTCAAGGGCCTCCTGACAGTCTCAAGGGATCAATGAACATTTCAATCAGACAGCAGAATGAGAATGCTTGGTGGTGTGAATGAGGAAATGGTACAAAGCACGGGTGAGTCCATAGAGCAGGTGACCCTGAGGATGACCTTCACCTTGATACATCTCATGTACTTCAACCCTGTAGAGCTTCCATTTCTTCTCCCACTGATTCTTCCTGATCTTTTCATCTGTCATGTTATTATAGTTCTTTCAGTCTGTTAACGTGAGCCATATTTTCAGGATGTTCCTTGGGTAGAATGTGCTTTCTGGCTCAGAATTTCTGTGGTTTTGTGCTGCAGAATGTCTTTCTGTATGCTGTGAATATATGTTGCTCTCATTGGTTGATAAATAAAGCTGTTTTGGCCTATGGCAAGGCAGCTTAGAGGCAGGTGGGAAATCCAAGCAGAGACATGGAGAGAAGAAAGGAGAGTAGGGAGAGGTGCCAGCCACTGCCAAAGGAGCAAAAAGATGCCAGCAGACCAGTAACACCACAGCCACACGGCAACAAATAGATTAATAGGAATGGGTTAATTTAAGATGAAAGAGCTAGCTAGCAAGAAGTTTGAGCTATAGGCCATAAAGTTTGGTAATTAATATAACCCTCTGAATGATTATTTTATAAGCAGCTGAGGGACTGTGGGACCAGAGAAACCTTCTGGCTATAGTTTTGTTTTTCCCTTGGAACTGAGAAAACTATGTTTGTCTTAATTTTTTTCTTTTGTTGTGATAAAGCACCAGGACCAAGGCAACTTATAAAAGAAAGCCTTAGATTTAAGGCTTATGGTTTCAGAGTCCATGATGGCAGAACAAAGACATGGTGACCTGCATAGCTGAGAGCTTACATCTCAATTCACAAATTGCATGCAGAGAGAGACACTGGGATTGACAAACACCTTTTGAAACCTCAAAGTCCACCCCCAGTGACATACCTTCTCTAGCAAGGCCACACCTCCTAATCCTTTTCAAGTAGTTCCACCAATGAGGGACCAAGTATTCAAATATGTGAGCCTATGGGCCATTTTCATTCAAACCACCACAATAGTTTAAAGAAAATGTTTTACAGAATTGAAATGATAGCTCAGTGATTAAGAGTGAATAGATACTGCTCTTGCAGAGGACCCAAATTTGTTTCCCAGAACCCACATTGAGTAGTTTACAACAAATTACCTGCATCTCCAGCTCCAGGGGATTTGAAACTCTCTTCTGGTCTTCTCAGGCACCCGGCCACAATCATAGTCAAAGCCACATCCACACCCCCACTCTTAAAAATGAAATGAATCTTTAAAAACGTAATGTTTTACAGATTAGGATGGACAGATCACACATTTTTCATTCCTTGTTAGAGTAATCCCATTGCTGCCCACTCTCTTTCCTGCTTCAAAGTGACTTTGGAGTGGCTTCATTGGTAAGCAGTAGAGAAAAAAAAAATCCTGAGGATAGCCAGCCTTTGCTGATTGATTATTTCATACTTGTGAAACAATTTTCTGTACCAATTATGTCTTTGCAGATGACAGAAACCATTTAGTCTAATGACCATAATAATTAATTTTCATTATGAAGCAGATTGGTTAATGATGCTGAAGCCTAGATTTCATTATGGAACTAAAACACAATATTCACCCACACTCCCAGAACATAACTTTCAAGTTTGTTGAACTAAGTAGTGAATGCTGGAAGTCCTTCTCTTATAGAGGCATCTGAGGCAGCAGCAGAGAGAATGAGAGAAGCAGTGTAGTAATGAATGATCTGCTTCTCTGGAATGAGATGAGATACTCCAAAGGTGACCACCAGCAGCACTGAGAACTTGCTAGAAATGAGAATTTGGGGGTCTTACTCTAGGCTTCCTGAACCAGAAGCACTAAAACTGGGGTCTGGTCATCTGGGTTTTTAAGACTTCCAGGCATTTCTGATGTAAGTTAAAATTTGAGAACCACTTGTCCAGACAATAAATTAAAGGGGGCTGCTAAGCTGATCAAAAAGATCTCAAAAAAAAATTCAAGAACAATTTTTGATAAGCATGTTACCTAAAATTTGGAATATAGATAAACACAGTAGAATTTAATAGAGATTCATAACTTTTGGGCCAAGGGATTTTTTTAATTACTAAGACACCCAGGAACAGGATTCAATGACTATATTCCTAGTGAATTTACAGGCAATTTTTAATGTATTTTGTGACTTTTTAAGTGAATATTGACAGAATGATGCCCTTGTTGCTGTTCATTTTTGGAGTACTGGGGATCCAACTCAGGGCCTTCTGTGTGCTACATAAATACTCTACCATTGAACCTTAACCCACACAGAGCAGCACATTGGATAAAGACCTCTTCTAGATGCTAGAGTCTCTCCAGTGATCAGAAAGACAAATATTGTGCTAATGTTCCAGGATTCAGAGTTGTACAGAAAAGAAAAAAAGAAGTCTACATCCTGGTGTGGAATTATGGGTCCTCAAGATAGAGAAGTGGAAGTTAGGAGGTGAATGGAACAGTGCTTGAAGGTAAACCTCTACTATTTTATACAGCCCGTCATGAAAGTTCTCTCAGATGAACATTTAAATGCTATGAGAAAACAAACAAACAAACAAACAAATAAGCAAACAAACAAAACCCAAGCAGATATCTGGGGTGGGGGGGGGGTGAAAGCATTTTAGGCTTCTGGAATGAAATGGGATAAGACAGTGAGATAATAAACAGGAAAGTGAGAAACTTGAACAATGGCACAGAACTTATCATGAAACCTTCATTTACTTCACTGAGGTTGCTCTGTGTTTCCTCTGAGTAGATCCATCCAGAGAAGCATCACTGAAAAGACCTGGGTCTACTTACAGTCAAGGCCTGTGGCCTCTGTGCACTTGGCTGTAATGTCACTAGAGGGTAACTCCGCCTGGCACTTGTGTTGGAACTGACAAACTGTGGCTGTTCTTTTGGGAATATGACCAATATGATGATCTCTTATGAAAATTACAGTTGGGTAACTTCTTATGCTTTTCCGAGGGAAGAGACAGAGCTTCCCTGTCTGTGCTGCTGTCCTGGGTGATGTCATTTCCCAACTGCAGTTGATTGAATGACTGTCATGTTCCAAGCTCTGAGCTAAGTGGATTAAGGATATTTCATCCTTCCAAAAATAATTTTTTAGAAAAAAATGTTCATCTGGACTATATTGGAAACTGCATTTAAGGCAGGCCTGGTGGTATATGCCTAAAGCCCTAGTTACTCTGGAAGCAGAGGCAGGAAGATTGCAAGGTAAAGACTACCCTGAAGCCAGCTTAAGAAAGTTAGTGAGACCTGGTCCAGAAGCAAAAAGTAAAGCTCTAGCTGGGATTGTAGCTAGATGGTAGAAAACTTGCCCAGACAACGGAAGGTCCTGGGTTGTATTCCCAGTTGTAAATTGGGGCATAGGGAGTGAGCTTCATAAGGGAAGTCAGTTAATCATATCTCTACTCTTGGATCCTACTTGAGTAACAGTTAGAACACAGTCAGTAGGTAGACAATAAAGATCTCTTCAATGATGAATGCACAATGAAGACACGAAACCCTTCCTGTAAGCTTCATAGCTCAGAGGTAAGAAAATCAGGATTGGAGTTCAGTCTAAGTAGCTTTGAGGTTCTAATCATTGTGATGCATTTTGAGTCGACCTGGGATGGAATGAGGAAGGAAGACAGAAAGGTGAAAGATGAACCTAAGAAAGAGAGTTAAAAGGGATCTCTGGTCTTAAGCTACCGATGAAATCAAAACAGTAGGAAGGTGGAACAGGTCACACTCTTCCTCTTGGGAAGATCAGGGACAAAGCTCACAAGCTACAGTTCTAAGTTAGACTGGGAACTGTAGTGGTATGAGAAGGACACCCATTAACTGGTTTTGCGTACTCCAAATCTCCTGCCCTTCTAATGTGTTGACACATGCTGTCCAAACACAGTGTGTTGCATTGAATGAGCTATCTTCATTCTTTTCCTCTTTCCTTCCTTTCCACATCCCTCCCTTTCTCCACCCTTTTCCTACTTTACTTTTCCCTTCCTACACATGATCCCTTTTCCATTCTTTTGATTTATTCTCTCCATTCCCTATTGTCTTGTTTTGAAGTTTGTCTGTCTGTCTGTCTATCTATCTATCTATCTATCTATAAAATTGCATGCATGTGATTATAGTTTTAACTGTTTTGGTGCCCTTTGTAGACATAAATATACACTTTCCACATGAAAAACTAACTCATTGGTGACATTATACATCTTGTGAATTTGTGGTACAGACAGAAAGACACATTTCCTCATGCTAAGTACCTGTGCCTTAGCTCGTCCTTAGGTCCCAAAGCAAATTCTGACTAAACCTTGGGGATTGCTTTACTACATGGTACAACCAGAACTACACTGATTAAAATAAAGATGAAAGGGACCACTGGCTTGCTTAAAAGGCCTTACTGGCAGATTTTAACATATGTGGTTTCACTTCACTTTTAATCTATAAGACTAATGATTTTCCTCATATACAAGAGTTTTATTTATTTTTTTCCTTTCATTGAAGACAGTTTTTTTTTTATTATATAATATATCGCTTTTGTGGTTTCCTTGTACTCTGCTTCTCCCAGTCCTTTCCCATCTCCTCCCCTCCAGATCCATTCCACCTCTTTCTCTCACTAGAAAATGAACAGGCTTCGAGGGGGATAATAATAAAATATAAGATAAAATAAAAAATAACATGTTGGAGTTGAACAAAACAAGCAAACAGAAGGAAAAGAGCCTAAGAAAAAGGAACAAGAAACAGAGACCAAGTTGTTCACACCCACAGGAATCCCACAAAAAATGAACTGGAAGCTGCAGTATAAACACAGAAGACCTGGTGCAGACCCGTTCAGGCCCTGTGCAGGCTGCCTCAGTCTCTGTTGGGTTCATATGAGCTTTGATTGCATTGATTTAGAGATTCTTGTTTTCGTGGTGTTATCCATCCCTCTGGCTCTTACACTCTGACTCCTCTTCCATCACGTTCCCTGATTCCTGAGGGGAGGGATTTGATGGAAACATCCCATTTAGGACTGAACATTGCAGAGCTTCTCACTCTCTTTGTAATGTCTGGCTGTGTCTCTGTGTTTGTTCCCGTCTACTGCAGGAAGAAGCTTCTCTGATGATGGCTGAGCAAGGCACTGATCTATGAGTCTGGCAGAATGTCATTAGGAGTCATTTTATTGCTGCTTTTTGTTTGTTTAGAACAATAGTATTTAGTTTTGCTCAAAGCTCCCTGGGCTATCTAGTCTCAAGATATTCGTCATCCAAGCAATGTCAAGTGCGGGCTTCATCTTCTGGAATGGGCCTTCTGTCAAATCCAGTATTAGTTGGTTACTTCCACAAATTTTGCTTCCCCATTGCTCTAGCCTGTTTTGTAGGCAGGAATATCATTGTAGATCAAAGAGTTGGTAGGCTGGCTTGGTGTTTACATTTCTCCTTCGGTAGCACACAGAATACATTCCTTACCAAAGACTCTAGCATGTAGTGGTGAAGGCTCTATGCAGGTACCAGCTCAACTTCTCCATGTTGAATGAGTTGTGTAGGTGTTGTCTTCAGCAATGGGGGCTTGTCATCAGTTTGTGGAGAACAACCTATAGTCCTAGTAACGCCTGGGTTGTTTGGGGATTCCCATGGGAACCCTTTGACTAACAACTCAATTACATGTATATCATTCCAGGTACTGGAATTTAGCTTCATTAGATGAAAAGAAATGGGCAGTTGGGACTCTGTCTGTCCTATTATTTGGCAATTTCATTTAGATTACCTTCACATATATGTGTATTTTAGGAAACTTCTACTGTAATAAGTTTCCATACTATTCCTCAAATTTTAGTGGTCTCTCCCTATTTTGTCTCCCTCATCTCCTCCCTACTTGATTCTCTAGTTCCAGCCCCCTTCCATTCATAAGTACCTATTCTATTTCCCTTTCCTAATAAGTGCTATTTGTACCCCTAGTCCCTTACTCTATAACTAACCTCTGTGGTTCTACAGATTGTAGCTTTGTTATCTTTGACTTAACTGTTAATATCCACATATAAGCAAATGCATACATATTTGTCTTTCTGAGATACCTCACTCAGGATTTTTTTTCTAGTTCTATCCATTTACCCACAAGTTTCATGATTTCATTCTTTTAACATCTGAGTAATATTCCATTGTATAAATGTACCATATTTTAAAAAAAAACATTCTTTCATCGAGGGACATTTAGATTGTTTCCAACTTCTGGTTATCATGAATAGAGCAGCAATATACATAGTTGAGCAATTGTCTCTGTGGTAGGATGAAGCATCCTTTTGGTATTTTCCCAAGACTGGTATAGCTGGGTCTTGAAGTAGACATATTCTCATCTTCCTGGGAAACCACCAAACTAATTTCCATAGTGACTGTTCAAATTTTCACTCTCATCAGCAATGGGTGAGTGTTACTTTTATTCCACATTCTTGCCAGTGTGAGGGGTCACTTGTTTTATTGATATTAGCTAATCTGGTGGGTGTAAAATGAAATCTCAAAATAGTTTTGATTTGCACTTCCCTGGTGGCTAAGGATTTTGAATATTTCTTGAAGTATTCCTCAGTCATTTGAGTTTCCTCTCTGAGAATTCTGTTTATTTATATCTGTACCCCATTTCTTAATGAACTCTTAATATATTTTAGACATTAGCCCTCTCTTGCATGTGTACTTGGTTAAAAAAAAAAAAACTTTTCATTCTGTAGCCTGTCGCTTTGTCTGAGTGGTCCTTTGCTGTACAGAAGCTTTTCAGTTTCATGAGGTCCCATTTATTAATTGTTGTTCCTAGTACCCATTCTATCAGTGTTCTGTTCAGAAAGTCTTTTCCTGTGTCAGTGAGTTCAAGGCTATTCCCTCACTTTATCTCTATCAGTTTCAATGTGTCTCATCTTATGATGAATCTTTGATCCATTTGGACTTGAGTTTAGTGCAGGGTGATAAGTCTGGATTTATTTCATTCTTCATCATGCAGCTATCTAGTTTGACCAGCACCATTACTGAAGCTAGTGTCTTTTTTTTTTTACAGTTTTTATTTCTGAATTACTTTTCAAAAATCAGATGTTCATAAATATGTGGATTTATGTCTGTGTCTTCAATTCAATTCCATTGATCACCATGTCTGTTTTTCTGTCAATACCATGTGATTTTTTTTTATTACTAAGGCTCTGTAATAAAACTTGAAATCAGGAATGGTGATGCCTCTAGTACTCTTTTATGATTCAGGATTGTTTTTAGCTATCCTGTTTTTATTTCAATATGAAGCTGAAAACTGTTCTTTAAAGATTGTGAATAATTGAGATTTTGATGGGGATTGTATTGAATCTGTAGTTTGCTTTTGGTAGGATTGCCATTTTTACTATAATAATTCTACTTATCCATGAGCATGGGGGAATCTTTCCATCTTCTGATAGCTTCTTCAGTTTCTGTCTTCAATGTCTTAAAGATTTTCTCATACAAGTCTTTTCCTCGCTTGTTTAGAGTTACTCCTAGATATTTTATATTATTTGATGTTGCATCAAATATTATTGATTCTTTTATTTCTTTCTCACTCTGTTTGTCATTTGTATATAGGAGGGATCCTGATTTTTGTGAGTTAATTTTGTATCCAGCCACCTTACTGAAAGTGTTTATCTGCTGTAGGGGTTTCACACTAGATTTTTTTTTTAGATCACTTATGTATACTATCATATCATCTGGACGTAAGGATATGTTGACTTCTTCCTTTCCATTTTTATCCCTTTGATTTCTTCCCATTGTCTTATTGCTCTAGCTAAGACTTCAAGTACTGCTATAATATAAGTCTCTGTGTGTTTACTTGGTTGGGTCTGAGCGGCTGTGGAACTGGCAGGTGAGAGAGATTTGTTCTGACTGTGGACCAGGCAGGAAAACTCAAGCTACAAATGGTGCCAGAATGTGGGGCAGGAATTTCCCCTTAAGACCTGAGAAAGCATAAAAAGAAGATTCTAAAACAGAGCTAAACAGCTTCCTAGTTGTCTTTCTCAAGTTAGCCGCAGCCTGCGGGCTTGAGCTACTGTATAGCAGGTTCCTGGCGTGTGCATTCGACCTGCAGTATGGTGGGAATGAGGCCTCTGCAAGTGGCACATTAAGCTGCATGGTGGATTTAGCTTTTGCTAGTACAAAACAAAAAAAAAGAGGTTTCTGGGCTAAACGCTGCTTGGATAAAAACATAGACCCACGATAGCTCCCAGAGCTAGCGGGAAACATACCACCGCCATGTTGAAAAGCTGAAGTGGGCGTAGCCAGCAGCCCTAGAATGCTGCAGTTTAAAGTAATAGGTTCGCAATAAGACAGATTCAGATGGAACAAGACTTTAAATGCTTTAAAATGGTGTAAAAATGTACGTAGACTTCAACGAGAGATAAAAAGGAATATATACAGTTATATAAAGAAATAGATAGTTTTGAAAAATAAAGTCTTTAAAGAGACAGTAAAGGTAGTATAAAATATAAGCCACATAAAGATGGATATTATACAGAGAATCTGGATTGTGTTGTCTTTGGGACTTTTAACTGCAGAAAAGCATTTGACTGTAAAAGATGTTGAGTTAAACCAATATGTATATTTTAAAGATACCTTGACTTCAAAATTTGGATGTAAGGATATGTTGCTTTGGAAAGGAAGCTCTGCTTTTGTTTCTACAGAAAGCCAGAGGCTATGGATTTGTTCCAGATTAAGATACATCAGGTTTGACCAGCCAAGACCGCCTGAAAGGTCTCTGATGACACCAAGGCCCAGATGATCCAACATCCAGAACCGTTTCAAGGCAACTGGCTCAGACGATACACCCTCACGGACTACTCCATAATTCTAAAATTTTCTTTGTGTCCCCATAAGATACAGCGCCCCCCTCTAGCAGGAAGTAGTAAGAGAAGCTACGCCCAAATTCCCAAATATACCAAGCTGGCTTTGGAAATGTATAAAAGTTAAAACCTTCCTCTTAAAAAAAAAAAAGAAAGAAAGAAAGAAAAAGAAAAAAGAAAAGGGGAAGTGCTATAGAATGGTCTGTATGTCAAATTGCTCTGATTGGTCAGTAAATAAAACACTGATTGGCCAGTGGCTAGGCAGGAAGTATAGGCGGGACTAACAGAGAGGAGAAAAGAGCAGGAAGGTGAAAGGAGACACTGCCAGCCACGCCAGGACAAGCAGCATGTAAAGATGCCAGTAAGCCACGAACCATGTGGCAAGGTATAGATTTATAGAAATGGATTAATTTAAGATATAAGGACAGTTAGCAAGAAGCCTCCACGGCCATACAGTTTGTAAGCAATATAAGTCTCTGTGTTTACTTGGTTGGGTCTGAGCGGCTGTGGAACTGGCAGGTAAGAGAGATTTGTCCTGACTGTGGACCAGGCAGGAAAACTCAAGCTACAAAGTACTATATTAAACAGGTATGGACAGAGTGGACAACCTTGTCTTGTTCCTGTTTTAGTGGAATTGCTTTGAGTTTCTCTCCATTTAAGTTGATGTTGGCTATGGGCTTGCTGTAAATTGCCTTTATTATGTTTAGGTATGTTCCTTGTATCCCTAGTATCTCTAAGACTTTTATCAAGGGTTGCTGGATTTTGTCAAAGTCCTTTTCTGTACCTAATGAAATGATCATGTTGTTGGTCTTTTAGTTCGTTTATTTGGTGGATCCCATTTATTGATTTAGGTAATTTGATCTATCTCTCCACCTCTGGGATGAAACCTAGTTGATCACGGTGAATGATATATTTGATGTGTTCATGGATTCAGTTTGTAAGTATTTATTTAGTTTCTGTAGACCATCTGCCCAGGCTCTTCTGGCTTTTAGAGCCTCCATTGAGAAGTCAGGTGTTATCCTAATAGGTCTACCTTTATATGTTACTGGTCTTTTCCCCTTGAAGCTGTTAATATTCTTTTGTTTTTCTATACGTTTAGTGTTTGATTATTATTTTATATTTTTTCCTTTTATTCAAAATATATTCATTTTTCATACAGTATGTCCTGATTATGGTTTTCCCTCTGTTGTTCCCACATCTCCTTCCATCCAGATCCATCCTCTCTTTGCCTCTCATTAGAAAAGAACAGGTTTCGAAGAGATAACAACAAAACATAACAAAATAAAATACAATAAGATAAACAAAAAAATCATATCCAAGAAGAAAAAGAGTTTAAGAGAAGGCACACAAATCAGAGACCCACTCATTCATACACTCAGGAGTCCCTTAAAAACATCAGACTAGGCTGGGCAGTGGTAGCGCACGCCTTTAATTACAGCACTCGGGTGGCAGAGGCATGCGGAGCTCTGTGTGTCTGAGGCCAGACTGGTCTACAGAGTGAGTTTCAGGACAGCCAGGGCTGCACAAAGAAACCTTGTCTAGAAAAACCAAAACAACAACAACAACAACAACAACAACAACAACAAACCAACCAATCAAACAAACAAAAGAAACACTAGACTAAAAGCCATAATGTATATGCAGAGGACCTGGTACAGACCTGTGCAGGCCCTGTGCTTGCGGCTTCAGTGTGTGTGAGCTCATAAGAGCTTTCTTAGTTGATCTAGGGGGCCTTCTTCTCCTGGTGTCCTCCATCCCCTCTGGCTCTTACACTCTTTCTACCTTTTCTTCTGTGGGGTTCCTTGAACTCTGAGGGAAGGGATTTGATGGAGACATGCCATTTAGAGCTGATATTTCAAGGTTTCTCTCTCTCTTTGCCTGTAAGTCTCTGTATGTGTTTTCATCTGTTGCAGGAGGAAGCTTCTCTGATAATGGATGAATAAGGCATTGATCTATGAGTATAGCAGAACATCACCAGGAGTCATTTTATCACTATTTTTTAAGACCATTGGTATTTGGTTTTATCATAAGTCTCTCCGTTATCTAGTCTCTGGTTCTTGGTTACCCAAGCAGTGGTGGGTATGGGTTCTATCTTATGGAGTGGAACTTAAGTCAAATTAGATATTGTTTGGTTACTCCCACAAGCTTTGTGCCACCATTGCCCTAGCATATTTTACAGGCAGGACACTATTGTAGATCAACAGTTTTGCAGCTGGATTGGTATATAAGCTTCTCTTTTGGTAGCTTGCAGAGTACCTTCCCATACCAAACACTAGACTACAGGGTTGAAGGTTCTGTGTAGGCACCAGCTTGACCTCTCCATGTTCAATGAGTTGTATGATTGTGATCAAGTAGTCTTCATCCCAGAGATGCAGAGATGATTCAATATATGAGAATCAACAAATGATCCACCATATAAACAAACTGAAAGACAAAAACATGATCATCTCATTGGTGTTTTGAGTATTATGTGCTGAAGGAATTCTGTTTTATGTCCAGTCTTGGTCTGTATGCTTAATGTAACTTGGTAGGCATCTCTACTTTTGTAGCAGAAAGTTTTTTCTGGTCCCACCTGGCCTCACGTACCACAGCCACTTATAAAATAATCAATCAGAAGCTTAATATTATTTACAAACTGTTTGGCCTATGGCAGGCTTCTTGCTAGCTAGCTCTTATATATTAAATTAACCCATTTCTATTAATCTATGTTTTTCCACGTGTTCCATGGCTTTACTGATTTGCTTGCATGTTGCTCCTTGGGTGGCAGGCTGGCGTCTCTCCAGATTCCACTTTTCTCTTTCCTGTCTCTCTCCATGGGTTTCCTGCCTGGCTATAACCTGACTCGTCATAGGCCAGAGCAGCTCAGCTTCTTTATTAACCAATCATAGCAACACATGTTCACAGCATACAGAAAGACATCTCACAACATATTTTAGGATTGGGAATTTTTTTTTAATGCTTGTGTTGAAAATATTTTCTGTCTTTGACCTGGGCTTTTCTGTATTCTCTATTCCTATTATTATTAGATTTGGTCTCTTCATAGTATCCCAGATATT
Source organism: Peromyscus aztecus (assembly GCA_902168405.1). Taxonomy (NCBI): domain Eukaryota; kingdom Metazoa; phylum Chordata; class Mammalia; order Rodentia; family Cricetidae; genus Peromyscus; species Peromyscus aztecus. Next base: position 10,267 of record CABHPQ010172190.1, on the reverse strand, counting down.
CTGGATGTTTTGTGCCCCAAGTTTTTAGAATGAACAATTTCTTTGATCAAGGTATCCATTCCTCCCACTGTCTCTTCAGTGCCTGAGATTCTCTCTTCCATCTCTTGTAATCTGTTGGTGAGGCATGCCTCTGAGGTTCCTGTTCCAGTTTCTAAAGTTGTCTTTTCAAGACTTCCCTTAGTTTGGCTTTTCTTTATTGATTCTACTTCTACTTTCAGACCTTGAACTATTTCACTCATTTTCTTCCACTGTTTCTTTGTGTTTTTATAGATTTTTTTAAGGAATTTATTCATTTCTTCTTTAAAAACCTCTATCATATATAGAAAGGCTATCTAAGGTCTTTTTTTTTCTGCTTCAGCTATGTTACAGTACTCTGACTGCTGTGTTTTAACATGGGGACTGCTGTGGTTTGGTTGCTAGATTCTAGTGAAGACTTATTTGTCCTGGATTTTATTGATTGTGTTTCTGTGCCTCTTGTCTGATCATCTGGGTTTGGGAGGACAGTAATTCTAGGTGCTGATATCTAGTCGTGTTTTTTTTTGTGTGTGTGTGTGGGTGTTTTGTTCCTTGATTTCTGTTGTCCTCCCTGGTTCTTCGGAGAGTGTGGTAGCTCCGTGTTGCTTGGTAAGAAATTTGTCTGGGGTACTTTTACATGTGGTCACTGGGGGTTCCAGGTAAAATGAGTTCCTAGGTATTAGGAGCTGACACTTAGGGTGATGGGCTATGGGGGTGTACAGAGGGGGTCCACAGGAAGGAAGAAAGCAGGGTGTTCTGCTAGGATCTGATTAGTCCCCTGGGAATGGGATCAGAGATTGAGGAGAGGTCACAGTAGATGTTCTGCTACAGAGTTGGGCATAGGACTGGGGGATTGGTTTTGGAGGAGCTGAGGGAGAAGTGGATGAAATCTGCTTCCCCAGCATGAGTGACCTATAGGTTGACCAGAGCACCTGTTGGAGTTGGCAGCAGGGATAAAACATTGAGTTGGGGGAAGGAAGTTAGGAGATGTGTGTGACCCATTCATGATGGGGCCAGAGAGGGAAGGGAGGCCATAGCAGGTGTTCTGCTGAAGAGCTAAGGATGAAACTGGGGTGTTGGACATGGAGGAGCTGATTGAGAAGAGAAGATCTGCAGTTAGCCTACCTGCTTCCTGGCAAGAGTAGCTTGTGGGTTTCTAGAGGGAATCCTTATGTTTTGTTTTGTTTCTTTTTCAAGACAGGGTTTCTTTGTGTAGTTTTGGTGCCTGTCCTGGATCTCACTTTGTAGACGAGGCTGGCTTCAGACTCACAGAGATCTGCCTGCCTTTGCCTCTCCAGTGTTGGGATTAAAGGCATGTGCCACCACCGCCCGGCTTCCAGAAAAACCTTTTAAAACCAGGGTTTTCAAAGCCTTTCCTAAACATAGGATTGTAGTTAGAAAACATACCTATGTGGGATTAGATGGGCTTGGGTTCCACGATTGTTATTTAAGAGCCTCTGTGTGGACCTAGCACTTCCTGTCTAGCCTTGAGCACATGCGATTATCCTGGTGCTATGGGTTTGGCAGCAGGTGGTACTAGAAATGGGTATCGTTTGTAAACTTTGGTTGTGAGGGGTACACATGGTTTTTTTGGCCTGAGAAAGTCACTTACGAGTCGTTAGTCACCTAGGAGTTTCCCTTTGGTTTCCTCGGTCTCCCTCTTAGCACAACCTCTAAAGGGTTAAAATCCAACCTATTGGAGAGTGTTGTTCTTGGGAAGAAGACAGAAGGAGCTTCTGACATGCTTTCCAGTGTCCTCAGAGTAATGAGAGCACTTCTGATCTGTGACAGCCTCACTCCTCATTTTCTGAAGACTGTACTATTAGATCTGCTGATGACTTTTGCCAGAAGATGTTTTCACAGTGAATTTCATTGCTTCTCATGTCATAAATATTATCATTGTCCTGATTCAAACAGGACTAAACTTTTTATAAGCGGTTAGGTCTTACTGACAACAATGATTCTGTATTGTTTAGGAAGAAAAAAAAAAACCTGTTAACTAATGCTGGCATACCTAAACGGATTGTTTCCAGTAAAAATAGTTAATTTCTGAACATGGGTTTAGTATGAAGTACCTTGGTTGTCGTGAACTTTGCTCGTTGATGAGAAGGCAGTTACAATATTAACTGCAATGGAAACAAATGGTCCCATTAATACAAGGGGGCTGGGGAGATCATCATCACTGTTGACTGCGTGCCCCAACTGCCACCCCCTACAGACAGCCTTCCCTTGGGGACACAGCTTTGGCAAGAATTGGGGGTGGGGGGAGAACTCTGAGCTGAGGACTCTGCTGGAATTCTCAGCTCTTGCAGTTCAGGCGCTTAGCTGGAAGCAAGCCATGGCCTTGCGGACTGTCACTCAACTTTAATTCCAGTACCGGGCATAAAACTCCAGGTGAGAAAGGAATGCAGAGAGCTGCTAGAATTTTCACCAGTTACTCTAGACCCTGAAATTAGGTCTTTCACTGCTTCATGTGTCTACAGAATTATGGATTATTTTCTCCGTGTGTGAAAATTTCAAACTTTATCCAGGTTACAACAACCCTTCTACTTTGGTTTTCTCTGCTCCTGGGTGGGCAAGCAGAGGCATCCTTATTTGTCTACTTGGCATTGGTATTTGAAGTTGTATTTACTGACTAGAATCCTGGCAAGGATGATACTTTTTCTCAGTAACAAGACATCTCCTCTTACAAGGCCTCACAGCCCCCAGGTGGAACATACAGCAATAGCTTACTGAATAATGAATATATTTTGAACCATGTCCTAAGCTGCTCATTTGAAGTGTTATTAAACCAGAGAAAAGGTTTAATGAAACCCACCTTTCTGTAGTGGGATTAACCAAATCAAAATGGGACTCGTTTTTGGTCAACTTTACTGAAAGTTGTTCGGCTTTCCAAGAACTGAAATATAGCTTCCTCTCTTGACTGCTCAAAATGGCTTACTGTCATCTGTTTTGGATGTTAAAGGATATGGTTTAATTTCAGCAGTCAGGTCCCTCGTCGTCATTTGCAGGTGCTGATTATTTAAACGCTGCTCATTTTAATTTGTTTCCCATCACTCTTTAGAGTTCTTTGCTTAACAGATTTTGTTGCATGCATTTCTTGAAAGAAAAAGAGAATGGAAAAGAAAAAGAAAAGAAAGAGAGTAGGAAGGGGTTGATGTCCTCAGATGGTACCAAGAAACCTATTGCTAGGTGGGGCGAGGCAAGGCTTCATTTCATGTATTGTGATTTTCATGATCTCGACTGATGGAATATAATATACAATACATCATTTTTATCTTCTTCGTAATAAAAAGTTGCTCTAGGCACAAAGCCTCAGGTTCCTGCACACTAATGATCCTGGCTGCCTGGGAAAACTTTGCATTTCCTGATCTGTCAATTAGAAATAAGCCTCAGACATCCATAGTCATTGGAACTAGAGGAAGGACATTTCTCCCAAGGAAACTTCCCTCCTGCATTCTGGGCACCATTTTATTTTTGTCAACTTTTCCGGCTTTGTTCCCTCCAGCTAAACCAGCTTCAGTTCCTTGATGACTCTTGTTACAAACAGCCCTGGGCTCTCAGCTCCCCTCGTTCAGGTGCTTGTCAGAGCTGCTGTGCTGAGACCGGACGGCCCTGTGTGTGCTCGCATGGAAAATCAGCTTTGCACTGGGCAGACATGCTGGTGTCACTTAAGTCAGGCACTAGCCTAAGTCGTTAATACAAAACTCTTCTAAGATGTCTGACGTCCAAATTTGAAAAGCAGAGTGTAGGGAGAGTGAGCTTTTATAACCCCGCTGGGAAAAGAGGAACTGACAGCAGGTCTTGTCTTTTCGTCATTCTTTTCCTCAGCTGTATACAGCAAAGTAATTTCATCTCGGTGTGGAATGGAAAAGGTGGGTGCTTGTTTAGATTGAGGCTGTTCTGTAATGACTTTAACACTCACTGGAATCCCGTAGCCAAAGTAACCCCAGGACGAAGTCTGCAGTGAGCACTTAGCCTCCCAATTAGAGTTTCAGTCCAAATGCAAATGTTAGGTGATACCCACCTTCTGCTGTTTTCAGTCTTTGTTCCGTTCTTACCTCCATGATTGGTGGCCTCGCTAAGCATCTTCCCAGAGAAACTCCTCTTGTTCTGGCAGCCAGCAGCCGAGCAAAAATGCCAGTTCCCTGGCTTCTGACTTCAGTTATTCAAATTCGCTCCCATTTCAAATTCAAAGACTAAGTTTCTGAAGGGAGCCACTTCATTTCCCTGACCAGGTAGAATAGCGAACTATTAAGGGTCCTTGTAAATGAGATGGTAAGAAGCCACACCTTCTCATGTGGCTATGATGAGCCTTTGAACATAAAACCAGTGGCTCCCTCAGAAACCATCACAAGATTTGGTGCTGATGGGAGTTCACGAAGATGGGCAGAAAGATGAGACCCAAGGCTGATTTGAAAAACTTCAATTTCCCTTCTTTTATTCATTCATTTTACTCAATAACGGTTAGCTGAAGTCACCTTCTGTGACTTCCTAGGGCAATCCTTGCTGAAACAAGACAGCTCACAATCTAGTGAATCAGACAAACTTTTGGTTAGCAAGTTGTTATGCCACATGAGATGTTTAGGCAGTTTTCCAGAAACTTTTACTTTTTTGTAGAAAAATAAAACCCAGGAGTTTCGTCTTTAGTGTGGTTAGAAAGGCTTCCTCAGAGGAGGTGTTATTTGAGTTGTATAGTGAAATAATGTGTGCTGGTGGTATACAAATGATGACGTGTTGAGATGATTGATGCCATCCTTTTCTTGTCATTTCAAGGGGCAGAGGACAGGACTGATAAAGATGGAAAGGAGTGGCCAGGGTTTGGAATAGTGCCAAGGTGTGCTCAAGTCCTACAAGGCCATGTGAAGTTTAACCATTTTCCTAAAGCAGTGTGCAGTACTGCAGAAGAACTGAGGCAGAGAAGAATCAGTATTAGAACAGAGTATTAGGAAATGGCTCAAACTATGGAATGGTGAGTATGTTCAAAGGGAGGGAAGTGAAAAAAGCAGCTGGGAGAACTGAAGAGACTTCCATCAGGTGAGGAGATTGTTCTATCAAATCTACAGCATTGGCAGTGGAAGTTCCAGCTAAAACTGGTACATGTCCAAGATTTTTACATGCTAACAAGCCAGTCTATCCTAGGTGTACATACAAATACTGACAGAATTTGTAAGAGCTTTGTGGTAGAGACTTGGGAAGGTTATTACAATAAAAAAAAAGACACCACACAAATGGTTTGTACCACTACACAATGGTTCAACTTACCCAATGGGGACAGAGTCACTAAATGAGGGTTTGGTGATACCACAGGAGAAGACTTCAATGCTTATTGCTTATATGTTCCTAGCCTCCTCTTCGGAGAGAGAGATGGAGAGATAGAGAACTCATCACCTTGACTGTAAACAACCTCCTTTGCAATCACGATAATTCCCCTCCAGATTTATCTGGGGAAGTAAGCCAGTGTCCCTGGGGTGGTCCATTCCTAAATTTCTCTGGAGTAGCGTGTTCTCTATTTTTCTGTTTAAGTATGTCCTTCAGTCAGCAAGTCTACTATGTGGGGATATGAACAATAGGCACAACATTGTTTTCTAATATGAAAATTGAAGAGGCACTGACGTGAAATAACTGAAATGTAGAAAAATCATGTGCCTGGAGGGTGGTGGAAAACCTTGAAAGCTGGTTAGATGGATAACAAGTTGAGGAATGAAGCTGAGGGAGCCTCGTGTATGAACAAGGTTTCAAATGTAATAGATCCAGATGGATGGGAAGAGGAGTGTCTCTAATTATTGTTAATTTTGGTGATGGTGGTGGGAATTGGGTTCAGAATGAGGCACAAGTTAAAGGCTTGTTTGCTTGACTAAATCTACCTGAAGATACTTTTTAGTTCTTTAAGTGACCACTTTTTTTTCCAGCTCATATAAGAAAGCAGAGGCAAAAAGAGCCAAAGGTCCACATGTAATATAGACTCATATCTTTTTCTTAATGGGCTGTCATAGGATCCCAGTGAAGAGGAAGAACCTAGTTATGTCTGTTCATTTAATTCTTTCGGTAGTTGGCCTTCAAAGAGAACTTGAACTTGCCTAATGTAGAGCCCCTAAAACATCTCCCATTTCCTAACTTGCCACAGTTTCATTTAAGCTCTTATTCCTCCAAAGCAGATCTGGCAGGCTCTAAAAATGTAAGAAATCAAATGATTGAGTAGGGTTTAACCAATCCTGCAAGGACTGCCCAAGAACTGCTTTCTTTTCAGGAGAAGAGGGGCTGGGAATCGATGACTACTGCTCATGCCTATGGAGTAGACACAGCAAGGTATGGTATGAAGAGCTCTGGGTCAAAGGTTAGAAAGTCGCAGGACTGTATGACTGCATAGTTGACCAGTTGAAGAGACCCAAAACACTGTAAGGGTTCTCAGGATCTTCATTCACCTCTAGTATGAAAGAAAACTATCTGCTCTGCAGTGTGTGTGTGTGTGTGTGTGTGTGTGTGTGTGTATGTGTTTAGTTTTGTCTTCTATTTTTTGATATTATAATATAGTTACATCATTTCCCCCTTCCTTTTGCCCCTTTCATACCATTCCAGTTACCCTTCCTCACTCTTTTTCAAATTCATGGCCTCCTTTTGTTGTTGTTGTTAATTGTTGTTACACACACACACACACACACACACACACACACACACACACACACACATGTATGTATGTCTATTCATATATATATATTATTCTTTAATATATATATATATATTATTCTTAATTACATAGTACTTGGTACTGGAAACCTAGCCAACTACCTAGTGAGGTCACGGATCTTGGAGGAGAACCTGCAACTGCTACTTCTATAAGCAGCACAATCCCTAACTATACTCTAAATACTTGTCCTTATACCCACAGATATGTACGGTCCTTGTGTCTCATCAGGGAAACATCTCTTTGCAACAGATGGGGACCATTCAGTAATGACAGAAAACAGCAAGAAACGCAACGAAGAGTAAGAGAGCCCAGTCCCAATGGATGCATCTGTAGTACAACTCCTGTACCTAAGTCTCAGAGATCACTGGGGAAGACTGGAAGAGCCCGATGATCAAGGCTTTGGCTATGAGACTGTGTCTCCTAGGGAAGTCAGAAGCTATACCTACAAAGTATCACCAACATATCTGTAGTGTTTTGATGATCGAATAGAGAACAGTTTACAAACTGTGAAGAGTCAACACATGGAAGTTGGATGTCTGTGACTACAACTGCCACTTCATTGACATCTGAATTCTGTAACCTTCTATGAAGGTGTCCCGTCTGTGAGGTTGAGGCTGGCGTTTCCCTTTTCTCCCCATGTAAAAGAAACACTTAGGTTTGCCTTCTTAGGAACTTGTAAAATAGACAAATTCTCGGTGTGAGGGTAGATGATATCCCTTGCAGCTGCCTTCTTCTGTTGTATACAGAAAATTCAAGAATGCTTATATTCGATCAGTATAAGTCAATTAGAAAATAATATTGTGCATAAATAAAAGTTTCTTATCATTTACCCCCATTAATTTTAAAACACAGGCACCTTTGTTGAGAGAAATTAGCTTTCTTTTTCTTTTAGTTCCTGGCTCAGATTTACTTTTAAGTGGGAGTTTGCTTTTTCTCTGGCATCTATGGTATTTAAATACCATTTTATCACCCGCGGTGTCAAATGACTGAATGTTATCCAATGTGCAAAGGGTCCTCTGTCTAGATTGTTATTAAAATGTCAATTATGATTGCATCAGTTGAAAAGTTGGATATTTAATCTGAGAAAATAAACTAAGTATGTGCCCCCTCCTGCGTTACATGGCTTTGGGTTCTGACTTCCTTTCTGATGTATACCCACTGGCTGCTTAATATAGGAGACTTTACTTGATTCTAATGTCATAAATCAAATTCTTGTTACCACTTGTCTTCAGGAATTCACATGCTTTCTCTCTTTGGTCAGTTTAAAACATTATAGCCTAACTTTTATCCTTTTTTTATTTTTATTTTTTTTAAAATATACTCATTACATATGCTGGTGTTGGGTGAGTTTATATTTCTGGTACTGTGTGTTGTCCTGAATCTATGCCTTTTCCTTCAGATCTGAGCAAAGAGCGTGCTGCATTCCCAGGCATCCGTGATGATTACGAAGACAGCTGTGTTCTGGTATCTGGAGATCCCAAGAAGAAGGGGAAGTCGATGAGGAGGGAGAGCAGGCCTTCTCAGGGAGGTGTAGAAGCGCAAAGGGTTTGTGCCGCAAAGAACTGAGGTGACAGTTCGACCCAGAGTGACACAGAAATCAGTCTTCCATCACCAGAGTCGACGTTGGACAAGGACCTTGTTCCAAAGTGAATTCTGATCATGTCTACGGCCCGGGTTGTCTTTCTTCTACTTGAGGATCTGGAAAGAGCTACAATGAAGGGGAGACCCAAGCGGCAGGAGAAACAGCGAGTTAGGGAGGAGGTGTTAATGGAATTTAGGTCAGATTTCATTTCATGGAAAAGAGATCAGTCAGTGTTATGAACTACTAAATACAACTAGATTGCTTAAGAACTAGGGAAGATTTACAAACTCCTTGGGTTATTTCCTCCGAATTGCAGTCAATTTTTATACAGTTCTTGCAGTGCCTGGCACAATAGGCCAAATGGGGAATCTAATAGGTGCCCAGGACCTTTGCCATTCTGCACCTGTTGAACGTTTGTAAATTGTAGCTCTTTTCTTTGCACAATAAAGTATTTTCCAAATCATTTAGATATTGCTCTGCCTTCAATGTTATAAACAAATTCTTTGTGCTACGTACTTAAAATAGCAGCTTGGCTAGTGACTGGGGTTGTCAGAATAATCACAGGAGCTCGGAACACCTGGAATCCTCATCAAATCTGAGAAAACACTGCTGCCATTGTCCAGTCATGGTGCGAGCTAATTGTGGAGTTACTGTGCAATAACCTTTTATTTGGATCTAATAAAATCGTAACCCCAATGGAAAGTCTGGTGTTTACCCACTGGACTCTTGCACGTACTGAGTCATTTCTGCATTAGAGGGAGGAAAAATAAAAGCTGTCTTCTACTACCAATAGAAAAAAATTTATACATTTTTGTAAGGTTATACTGTGTGTGTGTGCATGTGTGCACACACATGTGCATGCATGTATATGTGTGTTCACATCTGTGTTGCTAGAAGTATGTAGATACATAGTCCTATAAAGAATAAATGAAGCTCGGGGGTCCTAGAATCCAGGACGCATTGGGAAGGTTGGGCACAGACAGTATATTTTGTTCTAGTAAGGACAGCTTGGCTCCATCTGATTTCAACATAAGAGGCAGGGAGCAGGGCAGCTTTCCCTAAATGACTGGTGCCATAACCTACCCTCTCCAATGTCACTGGACAGATAGATCTTTAAAATGTCTTCTCGTGCCTTCAAAAAGAGACAACCTACAGGCAAGCAGGATTTGATACTTTAAAAAAATCTTCCTAGGCAAAGAAGACAGATTGCATGAAATGGTTTATAATATTGGTTTGGAAACATCTCTACCCATTGCCAAAGCTTTGACAATGCTTTGGAGTTAAGGCAGATCTCCATTCCTTGCTGAACTGTCCTGGATGGCTGATGGTCTCCCTCCCACGCTAATGTCCAGTGTACCTCCTGTGCCAACTCATCTCATGTTGTTACCATCTTTTCTTTTTTCATCCTTTACATTTTTGCGTGCAGTTTAACACTGTAAGAAACTCACAGTTTCCCAGAGGGGAAGCCCTTTCTTATGTGCCTTGCTTTGTCTGAGCACAGTGACTCGCTGATGTCTCCAAACCACGTCTTTTGATTTGATTTGTTACTGAATAACTTCAGTCGAGTAAAAGAAGTCATTTTGCTCCCTCCCCAGCAATAAACAGCCATTAGTTTGTTATTTTAAGGTTGCCTAAGGCCAGCTTTTCAGACAAAAAGTGAGTGTGAGCCATCTATCAAGAAAACAGAATTATTTAACACAATAAACATTTTAGTGTACATTTGGCCTAGAGGAAAAAAAATTTTTTTTCTATCTGTATGGCCCAAATTCTTCAAATAACAACTCATTCCTTGTGTTTATGGTCCTGGTTATCAGGGAAATCTAAGTGTAATCTAAAAAGGCAGAAAATGCACTCTAAATATGGCCTAATGGTGAGTGAAATGCAAGGATAATTCAAGAGTGGCTCTTAGAAAAATGTCAATAAACATTCCAACATGCGACTCAGGGCTCCGGGGGACTTAGATCTTGGGGTGGAGGCTTGTA